>JBCJKH010042067.1:0-10309 GCA_039877255.1 Loriculus beryllinus | reverse complement strand
ATGATCTTAAGGTCCTTTCCAACCGTAACTGTTGTATGATTCTATGTAGGACTGGTAATGAAGCTGGAATGATCAAGATTTTTACTTTTTTCTTCAAATTGTTTTCCTCTCAGAAAATCACAACTTGTCAGATGTCAAGGCAATAAAGCAGTTTGTATAGGAGGTAATCAGGCTAATAGGCATCATGACTGGAAGAGGGCAATCTGAAGTGTGCTTCGCTTTGATTTTGAGCTAAGATTTTCTGAAAGGTCTGACTTTCTTATCTACATGTAACAGGGAAGTTTTTGCAGGAAGAAAAAGGATTTTTACACAATGTAAATTGCTCAATTAAAATCAGTCACTGTAAACCAAACAGGCACAGGCAATTTGATTCATACCCATTGATATGTGTCAATACTGTCATAAATCTGTGTTTAAAATAAAGACCTCAGAAATTTCCCATTTTAGTATTTTACTCCTGGCAACCTGCCTTGGAGAGACATCTTATAAGATCTGATTAACATAACTGTATTTCATGTTTTTCTTTGCTGCTAAATTTACTTATATTAATGCCAATTATCTCAATCCATTTTTTGACATGGACTGAACATTTGGTGGACAAATTTTTCACGGTTTGCAGACTAACATGCAAGCAAATGTGACTACATCAGGGGCATGTGAATTCCTCTTTGAACTGTAAACAAATAATTTGAGGACAGGAAGATCCCAAAGTAAACTTCACTTTTCTTGCATAATTGTCTTATTAAGGTGGCGGGCAAGATGGCTTTTTATATCTGAGGCCTGACGCAGCATGCATAAATCATTGTAATCTCTTGTAAAGAATCCTTGCTCCCCTTCCCAGAAGATATTTACAATATCAGCACTGTACACAAGCAAATGTATTTTAGCCAAGTATTTTCTAAGGTAACTCAATATATTCTTCCTTGTGGTGATCATACAATTTCATTTCTAAGGATTTAATAAGAAAAACGTGGACTTCAAGGCATTTGTTGGGTTTCCTATTCTGAGTTTTCAATATAATAAAGCTGTCTACCATGAATCAGGGAAAGTGATGATAAGGAGCCAGGTTTTTTTTAGATGTCTCGCCATTTTGAGTTACAATCTTCAAATCAGAATTCCCAAGGATAACTTCAGTGTGTTGCTAATGTCACCCGTTTTCTTTCTGACTGTAAAAGCCATGAATAATGATTGCAGTTTTCAGTGGGATTGGAAGAGTTAATCCAGGGAATTCAAGCTTTTCATTCAAGCCATGTAGGAAAGGCAGACCAATTAAAAAACATTTTGGAATTCAGTCACTTGATGAATTGGCTGTATACCGTTATTGTGTATTTTGTATGATTGATGTGGCTGACATTTACCTGCCAAGCATGTCTATCTCTGCACTATACAGCTTTAGGAACCAAAGATTTAGCAAAAATACGTGAAGTCAAAGAATATTCAGATTATGTCTCACCTGGCTTGCCAATAAATTTAATTAATAATAATTTCTAATATTCTTTAGCCATCAGTTAGGAGAGTATGAATGAATAACCTGTTCAGAATTATCTGAAAAAATTTACAGTTGAAAACCTGAATAAAATGATAGCTTACAATACAGGCAAGAAGTGCTTTAAAGAGACTGCCTCTTGCCTGTGTTAACTTTCACAGCAGCAAGAGGATAAGATGAAACATAAATCAGCATATGCAATAGCTGGGTTTGATATATCAGTAAAAGTGTCATGTTGGATACTGGGTGCGCTACTTTTATAATACACGGGATAGAAAGATTTTTGGGGTTGTGGTAGGAAAGGCAGGCACGGATAAGAACAGTAAAGGAAGTAGTTTCCAATAATCCTCATTAATGTGTTGCCTAAATTTTAAGCAGCAAGAAGATACGAAAACACAAAAGCTTCAAGTAATTTGAATTGTTTAATACAATATTATCAGAGAGCTAGAACTAAAAGTTAGTATCCTATACATCTAAGAGAATTTCAGTGGCTGATTTTAGTTTGTACTTGGCTTTATTGTATTTTCCCTTTATAAACCCATGAATCAAAAAGACAGCGGCATGGATTCTCGTAGCTGAGGTGAATATTGTTGTGACTTGCAAAATTAATTCAGAGTCTGCATATGAACACCTTCATAGTTATGGATTACAGCTTCTTCCCATGCCACCCCAGAGAATTCTCCTGATGCCAAATGGAAGCTAACTTGAATTTAATCTGTACATCACATCTGCGTGATGTTAGAATCATAGAATCATAGAATAGTTAGGGTTTAAAAAGACCTTAATTTCATACAGTTCCAACCCCCCTGCCATTGGGCAGGGACACCTCACACTAGACCATGCCACCCAAGGCTCTATTCAACCTGGTCTTGAACACTGACAGGCATGAAACAATCCAGTGCTTCACCACTCTCACAGTAAATAATTTCTTCCTTATATCCAATCTAAACCTCCATGGTTTAAGTTTTAACCCATTACCCCTTGTCCTATCACTATAGTCCTTAATGAAGAATTCCTCCCCAGCATCCCTATAGGCCCCCTTCAGATAGTGGAAGACTGCTATGAGGTCTCCAAACAGCCTTCTCTTCTCCAGGCTAAACAGCTCCACCTTTCTCAGCCTGTCTTCATGCAGGAGGTGCTCCAGTCCCCTGATCATCCTTGTGGCCCTCCTCTGGACTTGTTCCAACAGTTCCATGTCCTTCTTATGTTGAGGACACCAGAACTGCACACAATACTCCAAATGAAGTCTCACAAGAGCAGAGTAGAGGGGCAGGATTACCTCCTTAAACTTGCTTTCTTTGCCATCAGTGGGTCTCTGGCCTTAAGACTGGCCCTTTCTTCAATACTAAAAATTTCCTAAGAAAAATCTTATTCGAACTTTTAAAGAATGTTATCACTGTTAACAATAGAGAATAATTTTAAAGACTTCCCATTATACTCTTTAAAGATATTGGTATTTAAAGATATTTTTAGATTAAAAATTTGTTTTATTATACGCAAGCTACTTGCACACTCTAAATTACATTCCAGCTAGTCCATGACACCACTAACAGTTTGCATCTAATTTTTTCTTCCTCAAAATTTTGCTCATTTTTATGTATGCAGATCTCTTTTTGGCTATTCACATTTAAAGATCCTTTTGAGACCATTTTGAAAATGCAGCCACTAATGAGAAGGATGATTAAGAGGCCTAGTAGTTTGCTATTAGCATATGGAAAAAAGAAACAGTTTCCATCTGCATACCTATTTTTATCTCTCTCTTTCTTCTCCTGCCCTTAAAGTAGAATTAAAACATTAGGTAATCTGCCTTGTTAGGGCAATGGAAAAGCAATCCAAAGCAGGAAGCCTCCGTTGATTGCTAAGTGAGCCCAGCCAGAGAAGTAATGGGTCATCTGTCCGTTATCATCTTTGTGCTCTAGTCTATCACAGAATGAACATTATAGTTGCGTTAACTGCCAGCTTTGAATTCAAATTATGGTGTTTTTTTATCAGTTTCTATGAGGATATTTCAACACTTCAGGTTAAGAAAGATGGATAGAAAGATGTCATATATCAACAAGTACATGAACTGATAAGAGTTACATGTTAAGAATCTCTTCCAAGTTCATATGTGTAACTTTGGCTTTGATCCTATCACAAATAAAATGTGTGACAATTACTTGTTAATATTCAGTGCAGTACATCAGGCTTAATCTCCAGCGTCCAAGGTTAAATCTACTGACAGTTTTTTATTAAGCACAAGACAAAAGAAAGAAAACAGATCTGTCTTCCATTGGGACTACGTATGTATTTTTAACGACAAAGACTATTCAGTGCTTTGGAGAATGAACAGATTTCAAGAGCAGTGATGAACTGAAATTTCAAATAGGGTTGACGTTGGGTTCAACTTACAGAAGGCATTCATTATTCTTCAACACCGCAGCAAAAGTACAACTATTTCCACACTGAAACAGGGATCCCACAAAACCCAAACTTTGACTAAGTTCTGAAGTACTTGATCTGAATTTCTTGTCTTTAGGTTCACTCCAATAAAAAGTCAGTGTGTCAAATCTAAATGTTCAAGTTAGCTTCTGCTTTAGAAAACCTCTGTATTAGCCAGACCAGACAAAAGATGCGGTAATCAAACAGGAGAGCTTTTGGTGGGAGTTTATTTGTTTGTTTTTCTGTGGTCTGTGGGGTGTTTTAACTTACATAGGGCACAAAGAATTCAAATCTGAACAGCTGGTCACTACCTGCCCCACTTTTTGTCTTGCCTCCTTTCTAAAAAGGTTAGAAGGGACATAATATGATGCACTATTTGCAGATGGAATTTTTAAGTGAGCTGTAGGAATATGCATTGAGAGAAGCTCCTGAATTCCCTCACTCTGTACTGCTTGACTATGCCTAAGTCAGTCACAGACATCCTCAAACTGACCCTCAAAACTCAGCATGAGACCAATTTCAGTCAGAATAGCCATAAGAACTTGCAGAAGTTGGAAATGTGTGACCTTCCTATAAAACCGTGCCTGCTCATTATGAGTTTCAGATAAATATATCTAATTACATTTCTAAGAACAAATAGTTCTCTGAATTTTAAGCCACTGTAGATTATTACTACTCTGAATATAACTTGGGAAAGAAATAGGGGAGAGAGGGGAAGGCAAGTATCCTTTTCCATTCCGTTAGCAAGATTCCACAAGATCAAAACTTCAATAGGTTTTAATAATATATTCAAGAAGTATTTACACAATTTGAATCAAATATTCTGCTGAACATTAATCTAGCAATTAAGTGTGTGTGTTTTCAGGGAAAAAAACCAGCAACCACCAAAAAATAAACCCCACAGACAAAGGCCTGACCAATCATGCTTGCCTGGGAGTGTGAGTAATAGTAATTAGATAAAACAGTTCCAAACAGAAAGCTAATTCTAGCTGTCTGGATTTTTCTTATATCACAAATATAATACACTGCCTGGAACAATATATGTAGCACAGATACTATAAATTGAAATCAGGCTTCGGAGTGGCTTACTTGTCAGAAAGGTAAAAATCAAGTAGCAAGCAACTACAGAACTATTTCAGTAGCTGAAATGTATTTCAGTAGATGAATTTGCCTAATTTCAGGTGAGAGAGAGATAAAATTTTGCTTCATCTCAGAATCTCTGTGACACAGAACAGTATTTCCAGTTTTATTCACCTGTTTCCTCTGGAAAAAATACTGCCAAATGGAGCCAGTCACCATATATTTGCATTCTACCAATGCCTATCACCAAGTTGGGACTACAAGAAGCAACCCTGCCCTTTCTTACATAAATCCATTCAGGCAAAGACTGTGTTTCATTGAATTGGACCTGTAAGCAGTCTGAACACAGACAATACATGGATAGATATTCATTGGTTTGAAGGTGTATTTTTGTTGTTACAGCTGCTCTGTATCTACCAGCTCATCACAGTGATGTTTTGTAGGACACAAATATGAACTGATACAAGTGTGATCAGACTGAGAATTTTACAGCTGACATAATGGGGAGATGACAGCTGAAGGCAGGCATAACCTGCAAGTTAGCACTATTCCTAAGTCAGCTCATTCTTGCAAACTGGTGAGATGTTAGAGGAAACAATTTCCCAGTCTATATATTCAGAACACCATCTAAAGCATTTTTTCATTCTCACTGTTTCACACAAAAGCCATAGGGACTTGTTGCAACAAGCAGCACCTAATATCCCATGGAATCATTTGATGCATAAGCATGTTGTTCAACAGCTGCACGGCACTGCAGCTTTTTGTCTGGGGCACGTGTTTCAGTGCCTCCCAAATCTCTGGTGCTTAACCTTCACGTGTAAAACTTTGAGGTATGAATAAGATACTGAAACAAAGGAAAAGTGGTTTTAACTATATTTAAGCATATAATTGTTTTTAAGAAAATAATTTTCTGCTGTCCAAATCCCATTGAAGGCAAAATGAGTTAAAAGCATAAATACATTTATAAACTGGCCCCTAGTAGGTTGCCACAGAATATAGACCAGACAGTTCCACTAGGGTAATGCCCAGTCCTATCTGCAATGGGAGCACAGTTAGTAGCACAAGTAAATCTTAGAAAGAGAGCAGGAACCAAAAGAAAAGCTGAAGTGAGAGAGCAAGAACCAGTGAAGAGGGAGGTCTAGAGACTGTCCAGAGGAGAAGAAACAGAATGAATGGAACATCTCGATAGAAGCAAAGCAAGCAGATACAGTTCCTGCCATGATGTGCTATGGTAAGATTTCCTCCCAAACTACAGGTACAGAATTTGACTTGAAACATTTAAATATCCATCAGAGAAAGCACTAAGCAACATTCCAGGCCCTTGAGATATACAATTAGAGAATTGTCCACAAGCATCAGGGTTTCATCAAGTTAAAAATTTAGAAAACAAAGGATATAAAGGTAATACTGCAAAAATGAGTAAAGTTAAGTACTTGTTCAGTTTGCTAAATTTAACATCTAGAAATGCCATTTTCAGGCAGAACTTGAGGTGGAATGGAAGGAGTGAGGGAGAAAAGTGCAAGTAACATTTTTATAGCTCTTAAAACTGAAGGAAACTGTTTGATGGATGGTTGGTGTAAAGAAAATGGCATTGAGTTGTATAATATTGAATAAAGTTTCCATGAGAAAGAAAGACTGAACAGGGCAGCATGAATCTTTATATACAAAGAGGAAAACTTTCTGAGGACCAGAAAATCATCAGTAAAGCATTAGGTAACATAACAGTAACTGAGATACTAAGATACCAAATATAAATAAAGAACAAGTGAAAGAATGCTTCATTTATTTTTATGTCCATGATAAAGACTGGCTAACGTGAAAGGTAATTTGGAAATTCTCATTGATGAGAAACACACACATCTAATTAGTGTTATTGATGCCGATGCTTATTAGAATTGAAATAACTTATTATAATCCATTTAAGTTAGTATGCAGATGGAAGCTCATCACTTGTTTCACAGGACCAAGAACCTCAAAATCATAGAACTGTAGAATGGTTTGAGTTGGAAAGGACATTAAGATCATCTAATTCCAGCCCTTCTGCCATAGGCAGGGATGCCTCACACTAGACTGTGTTGCCCGAAGTTCTGTCCAGCCTGGTGACCTTGAACACTGCCAGGGATGGAGCATTTACCACTTCTTTGGGTAACCTGTTCCAATGCCTCACCACCCTCACTGTAAGAACTTCTTCCTTATATCTAGCCTGAACCTGAAAGGAAATCGTAGTTATAAAACTGTATTTCATGCTCTGTCAAGGCCAAGAAGGCTCGTCCCTGTAGCAGCCTATGGAACAGGAAAACCCATTTCCTCAACACACATCTAGAAGATATGGGCTCAATAGTGTGTTAGAGAGCTTCATTCTCACAGTCTCGTGCAGCCAGAGTAATAAATTGTTACCAAGTTCTCAAAACACAGAAAACACTGCAACTGATGATATTCTGGACTTCAGTGATCATTCAGAGACTAATCATACTGGCCAGTTTCTTTCAACATGGCCAAACAGGCAGCACTCCATTTTCAGTGCTTATTTCCCTCAAAATAAAAAAATCTATTGGTTGGCAAGAAAAACTTAGAAAAATAAGACTGAAAAAGCAAAGTGTTCTAAAGATGAGAATACTAAATATTCCGAACTTATATTAGCACTAGAATGAAACAACTCCATTTCAGTGATCAAGTGAAGGAAAGTGGAAATTGGATTAATAGAAAAAGGACATAGTAACATAAATTAAAAGTTATGAAGCACGGAAAATTGATCAGGTAAAGTAGAGATACTGTCTTTTCCCCAGAAAAACCAAAGATATTTAAGCATATTCTTATTTTTCAGCTATTCTAGGATTAGTGGTACAAAAAAATTTAATAAATTCTATTTTGCATGTTTTGATAAGAAATGTAGCCAACTCAATCTATTCTGTCTCAATTTTAATTTAGGATCCTTTTCCAGACAGTTTAATTGCTAAGGTTAAGTCAATTCTGTCATTTTCAATTTGGAAAACAAATTGGATGTTTTTTTCCTCCTAGGTGCTATCACCTTTAGCATGCTGTTCTAAATAGTTTACTGTAGTTTCAGGAAAAGTAGAAGCTCCGTAAAGTTTCTACTCTGTTTTTTCTAGAGGGAGAAAAGAAAACAGCTGTAGTATACATACAATATGTATTTCATAATATATATAACAGATACATAACAAATTACATAATTCATAGCATAATAATTAGAGATACAATAAAAACCACCAACAGTAATGCTTTATTTGGGGAACAAATGAACCACAAAACAGGGTAAGTTGTTGCAGAGGAAAATAAAGTGATTTATTGACAAGGAAGGATACTAGGGAAAGCTTACCAAAGATAAACATTATAAAAATCAGAAAACTTAGAAGAAAAACAAGCAAACAAACAAGCAAAAAAAAAAAAATTCCACCAAAAAAACCACAAACCACAAACTAACAAGAACCCCCCAAGAGCACCAAAGGACATAGGCAGGGGAAATCTCTTGTCTGCCAGAGTTAATTTTCTAACAAATCATGGAATATTGGAGATACTCCAGAAGATTAGAAGACAGGCAATGTTGTGCCCATACTAAAAATGCCAACAGGGATCAATCAGGTAACCACAGGCCAGATGCCCAACTTCAGATCTTGGCACAAATAACAGAAAGCTGCTGCAACAGTCTGACAAGTGTAGGACAATACTTAATTTCCAGCTACATAATTTTAGAAACAATTGGTATGGACAACATGCTGGATTTTATTATTTCAAACGATTACAAATTTGATTGATGAAGATAACTGTCTACATGCAATAAACTTCAATTTTTCAGGGCATCAGAAATGAGTACAATTCAGTATTGTACTCCATCCATGCAGAAAAAAAAAGGATCTGATTCCTCTGGAGGGTTAGTCCTTGAATTCCTGGGTTTCCAGCTTTAAAACAATGAGTGATAGAGCTGTAGCAGAGCTGAGAGATTTGAACAGCCTTGCACATACCTGTGTCTGGCTGTCTATACTTAACATCTGACTATCCAACTGGTGAGCAAACTTGCAAGAAATGAGACAGGAGTTTGCCTCAGATCCCTTTTTCACAAAATAAATAATTTTTACAAATGCATAGAAAGCTATTTGAACAGAATATTTCCCATTCAGAGCTTTGCTCAGAATATTTTTGACCAAATTAAAACAGGAAGTCTTCTGCAGGCATCACTGAAAACTCCAGAAGAATAAACTCTGCATTCAGCCTCAATATATGCATTACAAAAATGTTTAAATATTTTTGCCCTATCCTGTCCAGAGTAAAATAAGGCAAATTATCCAGAGGATAAAGAAATTAAGTGTCTGTCTAGCTGCTTGTCTTGAAATAGAGTGAGAGGCAGCTTGCTCGTTTTAAGTATTCACTCACAATAGGCAAGGCTTTAAGTACAGAAGAGTTCTTGAACTGGACAAAAAATAATGGAAACCAGGAGCTAAAAGCTACAGTCAGATCAACAGTAGCAAAAAAAAAAAATCCTGAAACAACCAAAACCCACCAAACAACAACAACAGCAAAACCCCCAGAGTTATCATGGAGATAGTTGCTAGCAGAGGATAAATTCAGGCTGGAAGAGACTTGGTTCTTTTGCCCAATCTCCTACTAACAGCAGTGTCAGCTCTGATGTCAGGGAGATTTTCTCAGGGCAATATCCATTCAGGTCTTGAAAACTTACAAATATGAAGACCTCAAAGTCTCCTTAGGCAACCGGTTCCATTGCTATTAACTACTATAAGGGTTCAGCATTAAGACAAAGTTGTACTTTAGCAACACATTATTTTCCTGCATTACCAAATGTCTACAATTATGGAAAAAAAAAAAAGTATTGGAGTACTTCAAGAACAAAAATGAAATCGTTTCTAAGAAAGTACCAGCTGAAAAATAAAGATGGTAAGTATATCTTTAGATGATACAGTAATTTTACTTTATGCTCATTCTTTCCTCCTAATACAATCATAGAAGCACCTTAAAGTAATGTGGGACATAAACTCTTTGCAATGTGACATAAACCCTTCAATAAGACCAAATATTTGACTTTCTGGCAGACAGCGATGGTCAAGTAACATTAGATACTGAAGACAACACCGCAGTATAGGGGAACTACATTATCATCCATGACTTTCTGAAGAATTTCTTCAGACAATGTTTTCAGCTTTATGCCATACAATTTTCCTTTTCAAAAGTTACTAAGACAATTTGACATAAGGACGCCTTAGTCACCAGGGAATTTTTGATTGAAAACAAAAAAATGTGTTCCTACACTGTTGAAAAAAATATAAGCAAAACAGAATTAAGGATATTGAA
>JBCJKH010042066.1:0-20491 GCA_039877255.1 Loriculus beryllinus | reverse complement strand
CAATCCCACTGTCCATGTCAGCGACAAAGATGTTGAACAAGACCGGTCCCAACACCGATCCCTGAGGGACACCACTCATCACTGGTCTCCAGCTGGACACTGAGCCATTGACCACAACTCTTTGTGTGCAGCCAGCCAGCCAGTTCTGTATCCACTGAGTGGTCCACCTATCAAATTGATGTCTCTCCAATTTCGAGACAAGGATGTCATGCAGGACACTGTGAAACACTTTGCACAAGTCCAGGTAGATGCCATCAACTGCTCTACCCCTGTCCATCCCCGTAGCCCCATCATAGAAGGTCACCAAATCAGTCAGGCAGGATTTCCCCTTAGTGAAACCACGCTGGCTGTCACCAAGCACCTCATTGTTTTTCATGTGCCTTAGCAAGACTTTCAGGAGAATCTGCTCCAAGATTTTGCCAGGCACAGAGGTGAGACTGACTGGTCAGTAGCTCCCTGGGTCATCCATTTTCCACTTCTTGAAAATGGGGGGTATATTTTCCTTTTTCCAGTTGTCTGGAACTTCACCTGACTACCATGATTTTTCAAATATGATGAACAGTGACTTAGCAACTTCATTCGCCAGCTCCTTCAGGACAAATTAAATTCTGAGAAACATGCCTGGCTAGTAGAGTAATACACTTGTTCACATTACAGAAACTGCAAAAATGCCAGGGATTCCCTGCTAAAACATCTTAAAGAATCATTAAGGACTAATTTTGAAAGACAGACAATTGCTCAGTCTCAACTCTTGTCCCACAGCGTGTGACATTTACAGTGACAGTACGTTAATGTTGTACGACTGTATCTTCTGTGACTGAGCTCTCCAAATCTCTCTGATAAAGTTAATCCAAATATAGGTAACTGTACATATTCTGAGTCCATGTCAAATGCAGATGTTGAAGCCCACGGAGAGATCCACTGTTTCTATACAGTCAGGGGTCTATGTTTATTCTCTTTCCAGAAAATCTGTGACCACTGCCTATTTCATTACTTATCACTTGGGTCAATAAATCTCCACATGCACCTCTGGCAAATTAAATACTTGGTATATTAGACTTCTTCCTTACACTTAATAAGAAACTTATTAAACAGCTGTAACCTACATTGTGCTTTTCTCAATTAGAACTGTATTTCAAACCACTTATTCCAGTGCCTTACCTATAACCATGCATTTCTTTAAGTGCAAGTCTTCTGGTAAGTGCAATGTTTTCTGATACTGAGAACCCTTTATAAAAACATCAGATAAGAAAAACATCATGTGAAAGAAAATCAAATTAAAACAACAGGCTAATCAAAGTTAAGTAGTTTAAACAAGGACCTAAACTAATGATATGTTTCGAAGGCCCTTCCACTTGGGAGCTCCACTCTTTAAAGCTACTTGAAAAGATGAGATCTCTGCCTCAGAATCCACCCATCATTTAATTACTGCAGAAGAATAAATTATGGCTATTGCTAGCTTCTGAGATTCAGAAATGCTTTGAAAATCACATTTAACTTCCAAATTATAATTTTATGGGAAGATATATTACAATTGAAAGATTCCCTTCAATCCTTTATAAAAATCATTAATTTTTATATTAATGTCTTTACAAGAAAACGAAGTATTCAACCAACCAAAGAAAAATCCAATCAATATCGTTATAGGGAATTGGGAAGCTCTGCACTGTATTTTGCACCAAAGGAAGGATATGAGGTGATACATCCAAATTTAGAGAATCATAGGGGCTTGATTCTATGATTAATGAGGAAATTTTGGGACAAGTGTAAAGAAATTAAACATCAGCTTCTCCAGTGCATCTGCTACTCCTACAATTTTAGCAAAGAGAAGCAATAACAAACCTGAGACAGGCTTGGACCTACTCCAACCCGACTTCTCAGAATGCTGGATGCAGCAATGAAACTCTCAGTAATACACTTGCATTAACACTTGTGCAGTACTACAGCAAGAATTTTTTCAAGTACCAGAAATTTCCACAAGGAATACAACTCAAAAGTTAAGACTATAAAGTTGCAAGATAAACACGATCTTATGCCTTAGTGAGTTCAAATTCATGAGACAAGGCCCAAGGTGTCTGAGTTTGACCTGAAACTACATTACACAAAAATCTGAAGAACAGCTTTTGAAAATCCTTCTCACTTTTGAATCTTGCTTTGTCTTCTCAAAGCATTCACTGTAATTGAGAAATGGAGTTTAATATCCTTTAATGAATACTGAAACTATAATGCTATTTTCTATGGTACTGGCATCTGAACCTTAGGTTTAAAAAATTAATTATTAATTAAGTTTACTACATCTGATTGTCTCCTTCCATCTTTTATTTGTATAGCTTAATAATAGAAAGTAATAAATTAATTGTTAAGTCACTGGCTACAAGAGCTATAGAGGAATTATCACAGACTAAAGCAGAAAGATTTGTAAAAGCCGTTCAAAAATGTCTGCAGCTTATCAACTACTTCAAGACAAGTACTCCTGAATAAAAGCCTAAGAATTACATTTCAAGGCAATCTAGAGCTTTAAGAAGTAGAATATAGCACCAAGATCTTAGAAGGAGTGAACAATTTTGGATGCCTTGTTTGAAATGTGCCATTTCTATTCAAAGAATGCATTTAATATTTGGGAAACACACCCTCTTTCTAATGGAGCTCATCACAGGAATCCTAAATTAAGGCACCCCAATTCATTAGTTTTTGGAAGTTTTAGTCAAGTAAAATTGAACCATTTTGTAAATCCTACCTGGAGCCTGAGGCCCTTATTTACTATCCCCAATTCTTAAAACAGTTTCATTGACCTTGACTGGTTCCTGATCATATATCACATTATATAACCATGACTCTAAATTATTTCTCTAGCTTGTAAAATAAGGAAAAAAACCTAACATTTCCAGTATCTGTGTTCCACTGATGAATATGCTAGCCTAACAAAACCCTACACAACAGTGGCTTCAAGGTACAGCATCACATCAAGAGCTAACAACTTCATATACATCATAACACATTTAGATAGAATGTATGTAACAACTTTTCATTAATAGAAACGATTTATATTCACCTTTCAAATAATTACTAATTATAGCAACTTTCAGTATTACCTACCATGTTTTTGTAGTTACACTTTGTCTGAAATGACTAATGTCATGTAAGATTGAACATCTTTAAAGAACCTAAAAAATTCTCTTCTTGTTTAGCAATTAGAATTCTGAAAAAGTTTACAACAAGACATCAGGATATTTAAAACTCAACTATTAAAATGACACATTTTCTGCATTCATTTTCCAAGTGTAGTATTAATGCCAGAGTTAATGCAGAGAGGACTAGGTGCTGACAACGAAATGTTTAGCCTCAACAAGACTTCCAATGCTGACATAGCTATTACGCTTTTCATATACTGCAAGTTGTCCGCCTATCTCATAAAAAAGCATTTAGATACTTATAGCATATTATTAGAATGGTTTCACGATATACAATCCAAAATTCTCAGAAACTTCTACCTCTAGTAGACAGATCTCAGTCAACAGATGTACAGAACTTTCATAATTATGTTTTCCCATCAGTAGACATGGCTTCCTCAACACTACAGAGAGGATATCAGCTGCACTCAGCTAAATGTGATCAGTACACCTCCTGGCTAAAACACAAGAGTGGAAAAGCTGCAACTTAATCCCACTGATCAGACTGAAAACCGAACTGCTACAGTTGCTTAAAATTAACATTTGAACAAAGCAAACAAAAAAAAAAAAAGGGCAAATTTGAAACAATGGCTAGTAACCCTGAGAAGTCAGCTGCTATGATAAATCCTTGTGCACCTCTGCACATATCTTCAGTAGTAAGCACAGTATCCTACCTTCATCAGAAAAAGAAATAAATAAAGAAATTAATTTACACCATGAAGGGATAACGAGTTCAAACTTAAAGAGGGGAAGTTTAGATTGGATATATGGAAGAAATTCTTTACTGTAAGGGTGGTGAGGCACTGGAATGGGTTGCCCAGGGAGGTTGTGAATGCTCCATCCCTGGTAGTGTGCAAGGCCAGGCTGGATGAAACCTTGGGTGGCATGGTTCAGTGTGAGGTGTCCCTGCCCATGACAGGGGGGTTGGAACTAAATGATCTTAAGGTCCTTTCCAACCCTAAGTATTCTATGAGTCTATGATTTCACAGAAACTAGCTGTCTGTGCTGAACATTTAGCTGACAGGAGAAGCTTAATCTGAAGGTGAAGGTAACAGTGTAAAGATAACAGGAAACCTAAAATACATACTTTTAAATTATTTTTTAGGTTATATTTTACTGCGAATAATAATTTGATATACATCTCAAAGGCAGCAGTTACATGGTAAAGTGTGTGTGAACTGCTTCCTTAGTGGAAGAACACCAACGCTATTTCACTTGCAGATGTTATGCTGCAAGATACATTGCTAACTTCTAGAACTAGTGTATCGCTCAATTTTAAGCAAATATTTGACCTTCGGTTCCACTCCCGTAGCAAAACAGCTGTTAACCGAGCCAGCGGTGTTCACGTGTGCGGCGTCGATCTCTGCAGAGCCCTGGCCGGCCTCCCCAGCTTCTTTTCTCGCGGTTTATAGACACGGTTCCTCCACTGGAAGCAAGAGACCGCCCCGTCTCCCCACCCTGCGCTTCCCGGAGGGGTGGTGGTGGTGGTGGCCCGCCCAGTGCGACCTCCCCGGGGCGGCCCTGGGCAGCTCCCGCCCCCTGGCACTGGGGTTCCGGAGGCGCTCCGACGGGACGGGGACGGGTGGAGCGGAGAGGGGTTCGGCAGCAGCGGGGTCAGCACGGCTGGAAGCAGGGTTCGGTGCCGGAGCGGCTCCTCGGCTTTGGGAACGGGTATTCTTTTTTGTGAATATAAGTGTCTTCACCGTGTGCGATTTCTTCTCGGTGGCCTTTCTCGGTGGTCCAGTTAGAAAACGTGTCTTCAGCAGAGTCACTCTCTTCTGAAGAAACGGTTTAAAAAGTGATCTTGCTGCCGAGGCTGTGCTCAAGAGAGCTGGCAGCAGCAGGCATCGCTAGGGCAACGGTGGTCCTGTAGTCCAGCAGTGGAGTGAGCAGCGTTAGGCATGCGTCCTCATGTCCCTGAGGCTGGGTACCCCGAGCATGACCTGCTTTTTTGGCCCTTGGTTGTTGGCACTCGCGGGTTGCAGAAGAGATGGCGATGTCAGACAAAAGAGGGTGCCCTGTTGCATCAGAAGAAAATAATTTTATGCCAACGAATATCTCATTTCATTCCTTCTCTGAAGGCTGTTTTGTTAATTTTAGCAGAAAATAACGTGTTTAATTAGATTAACTAAATTGCCTTAAAGTATACTGTTTCTGTGGTAGCCGAGGTTAAAACCCAGTGGCTGAATAGTCTAATGTAATGATGAAGAGAAGTGCCACAAAGCTAGCCAGGGTGAACTAATGCATGCCTTACAGCTGTTCAGCTTTCAGCGTTTTTTTTCTTAAATCATCAACTTTCTTGGAAATGGCCTGGCTTGGTATTTAAATGGCACCATGCTTGATGTTTATGCTTGAGGGCTTATGTTAGTATGCTCTTGGCAGTATTTCAGTGAGCTGGAGAAGAATCGAAACTGATTGTCACGCTAGTAAAACCCGGAAGCTTTGTAGTTAACTGAATTAAGATCTCTCTAAATGACTTACAGTGTACCTACTGATATGTATCAAATAAAGAATATGTGTGATGTGGTTCTGAAAATAGAAAGTGACTGAAAAGGAACATAGGTATTCTTTCGCTCCTTAAAAAAGAGCAAGCTAGGAATGTTATTTCCTTAGTTTTCTCTGAACCAGAGCAGTATTGTTCTGACTTCCTTTGGAACATTTCTTGTGTTTCCTTTCCAAAAGTGTTTGGCTGTTCTTAAGTGTCTTGACTCAAAACTCCTAGAGGGGAAAAACCACTATAAGTGGTCACCTGGATGCTCTGCTTCTGTGTTAGCCGTTTGAATAATGATTCAGGAAAGTAAAGAGAGAGTGGGAAACTGGTGGGGATATGCTGGTGCTGGGTTAGAGGGTTTAGCAGCAACTGACTGCTATATCTGAGAGGAAAGGGAAGAAGTCTGGGGAACTCCTATGGATGAGGGGGAAGGCTGACAATATGGATTCTGGGTATAGGGACAGTTGTATAGGGACTGGGTGTGAAGAAGACTTTTTCATATGAATTCCTTTCTCTTCTGAGTGTTACAGCAGATGAGGTTTGGGGATCTGCTGTCAGTTTGATAACCCACGGCTCAACGGTTGCTCTTGGCAGTCGAAGCACTGCTGGGGGCAGATGTGTGTGTTCTTTTGCCTTTCATTTCCTCTCTGCGTCAGTCGTGCTGCAGGGTTTGAGTAGCGTGTTTCAGGAGAGCCAGCTGGCAGCCCCTGCCCGTCCCGCTCCCAGTGCACAGGCGCAGTGGGGTACCTCAGACCATCCAGAGACTGTTTCATAAGGGTCATTCACTATCAGACAGCTGCTGTCCATGAAGTGTTTCCCTGGTGCTTCCCTTTTGCCAGCAAAATCATTTCTCCTTCCCCTGTGTAAAGCTGAACCAAGGCATCTATATCTTATCTGTACTCTCTTTGGGAGCATGGGCCCAGAACTATAAATTACTACAGGAATGTGTCAGGCTTTTCCTGGCACAGGCTCTCTTGCATAGCCCTAAATGTAATGGCCCCCGCAAGGGGGTGAGGTGATGGGAGCTGAAGCTTGGACCCCACCATCCTCTCTTGCCCTTTAACGCTTCAGCTGGGGGATTTTGGTGAATGTTTGATCAGTAAATGTCTCAAGTAATGCAATAAAATGTGAAGGACTTTTAATAATCCTAGCATAATTTGGGTTGGAAAGGATAACCTTTGGAACGTATTTGGTCCATTCCTCTGCTTAAAGCCAGCCTAAATTCAAATGTAGGTCACATTGCTCAGAGCCTTGCAAAGGTTTTTATCAAATGCGTGCAAAGATTCGGAGCTTCTTCTCGAACACTTTGAAGGCTTCTTCTCGGCCAGCTTATTCACTACAACACAGTTTACTCTCGATTTATGTTGTAAGTTCAGGTTGCATCACATGGCCAGTGTAGTGAGAAGAATTCATGCAACTACTGTTTTACCGAACCGAGTTAATTCAGTAATGAACTTTTACTTGCTGAAGCAACTTTTTTTCCTTTTTAATTTAGTTCTATGGAATTTTAACTCCATTACAAAGAAATAGCATTCTCCCTCTTTTGTATTAGTGGGAGCTAAATGCAAATACCTTTACTTTTCCTTGCAAAGTAATGTTTCAGTGATTATTCCCTATATTTTAAACTGTTACTAGAACTAATAACACCTAGCAGCTTGTAAAGCCTCATTTTATTAAACTGAAATGAAGATGTAGTCTTCATTGCTTTGTGTAACCCAGGTAGCTGGAATCAACTCACTTCTAAGTGACTGGTCTTTCCGTTACTGCTGTTTCTTGACTGAGGTTTCACCATGTGGGAATTTCCCCATGCGTAGTGACATCATTGAACAATATATTGTGCAACATAAAGTTGGCAAAAGTGAGTTTTTGTTCCTCATTCCTTTGGTGTTTCACAATTTCGTGTTATTTCACAATCTTCATAAATTATTCAGATGAAAAGCAAGGCATGAATGGCAATTTACTAATCTTGGTAACTGAGTTGGGTGTAATAGAATGAGTCTACATAAAAAGCAATAGAAGGAGAAAGATAATTTTAGTAAAGACAATCTTAACTGTTCTTAACATAATGTCTGATGAAATGGGAGTTGAACTTTGTAAAACGTAAAATCTTTATTACTTTTCTTGCCATAGAGCATATCACCATTTTCTAAATCCTAGATTGTGCAGTGGCATATATGTGTGGTTGTAGGGAGAAGAAAGATTCTGGGCTTTCTTACAAACAAAGCCTTTCTTATAAACAAATCATATGATACGGTCTCTACCCTTCCTTTACCAAAGGGTTCAGTTTGAATTCTCAATGTTTCACTGAAGTTCAGGTATCTGGAACATCTCACAGTATAAATTGAGCTTTTTCTAGTTTAAATGATGGGGTTTTATTCATCTTTAATTTGTGCTATTCCTACAAGCTGATAGTTTTCTCAACATATTTTTACATGGTCATGTATTAAACTTGTCAGTTTATATTATCAACTGCAAGAACAAGGTTTGAAAAAAGAATATTTTAAGACTAATACACTAAAAAAAGAGGATGTTTTGTGCAAGCTGGGATGTGAGATAGATGCTATGTCATCCCAGAACCATTAAACATCCTAGTATGATGTCTGCTTTTACTTCGGGAGTAAAAAGCAGGAAGGAACTGTTTTCAGTTTCAGTTTGTTTCCTTCCCAGCTTTGAACAGCCATCTTCACCAAACTGAACTAGTTGGAAGAGTCATAACAGGCAAAATATACTGCTAGTTTAACTTGAACTGTATTCTGTCTAAAGAATAACTAGGTTTATAATTTGTTACAGAGCTTTCAATCGTATAAAAAGGAGCTGCTATGCTGTTCTTTCTTGTACGTCCACTTGTGGCTCTCCTGGCTGTTTTGGACAATTGTCTTCAATAGAAGTTGCTGCCAATAACTCTTGTGTAAAATTATATGTATGTATTAAAAATCTCTTTTTTTTTTCCCAGAGCTTCTATAAACACATCCATGACAATGCAAGGTGAGTAAAATATAAACAAAACGTCATCTTTTGTTAATATCAAAAGATAATATGGGTCTTTCCACAGTGTTCAAGCAATACTAGCTTAGCTATTAGTTTACTTACATTCAATTTTTATGAAATATGTATGAATTTTTGTTTAATATGTTTTTAATTGAATTTTTTATGTTTTGAAATTTAATAATTTCAAAAATATAGCTTACATTTTCAGATCTTGTTTTCTAAAGTTAAATAAAACAAATAAATCATCTTGAAATTCAAGTTATTTCTGCTTACAAAATGAACTTAGTAAATATTTTAAATGCATAACCCTCTGAGTCTGCTGGTGAGGCATTAGTGAACTCCTAACTTGAGGAAATTGGTAGAAAATGTTTTATACAATGAAGAATGACTCATTGCCAGTCAGTTCTGTACAGGAGGGCAGCCTGTCAGTTCCTTGGCAATTCTTTGTATTAAAGCATGCTTCTCAATATAGATGAACAAAGGCACCTTTGGTCCAGACAGTGAACTGACCCTGCCTGGACTAGATGATCTCAAGAGGTCCCTTCCGAGCTAGATGATCCTGTGATTCTGTGACATCTTCATGACATCATGTGCAATACCTGCTTTTTTTTCTGCACATTAAGGATGAGAACTCCTTTAAGTTCTTAAACATTATACTGATGTTTAATATACGTATTGTGCATAAATACGAACTTGTACAGTTTTTGCTATACAGAAAACCGCTGCTTAATTTTGTTATGTCTAGTCTGAAAAAGGAGGCAGTGTTGGAGATTTTTCACTGTGAGGCAGGAGGAAATGAGCAATACTCAGAGTTTATGTTCCATTCTTCCAGTACATAATCCTGACCTACCACCTGGATTTTCAAACATTAACCATGTGCCAGGATATCAAGTCCCCTATGGCTACCCTCAGCATGCACCTGGGACTTATCAAGGTAGGTTCCTTGTTTACAGATCTGAAAATAGGGATGAGAAATGTGAGATTTCATTTCACCAGGGTGGCCGTCTCTAATTTCCTTTTCTGCTCTTAATTTTGTAGAGTTTCTGTTAATTTCTGTTTTGCTAAAAAGTCATCTTTTCCTTTGTGGTGCTGAGCAGTACCAACAGTGGTAGGAGTTAAAGATGTTGGATGTTCCTCAGTGGTTACTGTGTGGAATTAGTTAGGGTGGTATTACTTATGCAGGGCAATTAATGTGTGGCAGCTTCTTGCTGATGATCAGATTTTTTAATTAATATGCTATTTCAGTATTTCACTTACTTTTCTCTAGAAACCCAGAACTGAAGAAAGAATTGTTTTCCTCTTGCCTGCTCTGCTGATCCATGTATTTTGTGCCTGTTTCTTACACTATTGCTGCACTTTGCATGTGGTTATACGTTGCACTGATTTGCTTTTCTCGTCTCCTATTTCATTTCCTACTCCACATTCAAAATGCAGCACTTCTAAATAGCTTCTCATGTTCTGGCAGTTAATTGCTTTATGAAGAACTAAGTCTAACAATCAGACTCACATAAGATGTAGATAAAATGCGAACCGTTTGGCCTGAGTTACTGTGCTGTTTGTAAGTTAAAGCTTGTGCATGTTGTGGCAGGGCAATCTGAGCTCTAAAAGTACAGTTAGCTTCAGCAGGGAATGAGCATGTGCTGCCTGTGTGATGAAGGTCAGGGGAGCATGCATACACTTATGCATGACAGCAGTAGATCGTTTGTGTGTGAAGCCTGTGCTCATACATAAAAGAGATTTTGTATTCTGTAAGAGTGAATCCTTCTCTACAGTGGGAGATCCTTCCACCTATGAATTTTAAGCCACAGATGTTTACATCACCTGAAATACTGTCCTGCTTACGGCCACAGTGTGAGCTTTCATATGTAGCAGTCCATGTATTGGAATGTAATGTGAAACACTGGTGCTGAACAGATTTGGGCTAAAATCTACAAGTCTATCTTGAACTATAAATAATCAAGTAAAATATAAAATATAAAATTCCTCTCTATCAGAGTGAAAACCTACAGCCTACCAGGGAAGTATTAGGTGGGGGGAAAAAACTACAGTTCTTGTTCTGGAACTTCAGCAGCAACTTCAGCAGCTTCAGCTACAAAGGCTGTGTTGCTGCAAGCAAGGCAGGGGTCTGCACTCAATCAGGGATGTGGGCTAGGCTGTGAGCACCAAGGCAATGCTGCGTGTGCCATCTGTTGGGCTGCTGAGCATTTAGACCCTGAAGTGCTTCATGAGAGCTTGTGTTTTCTATTGAGCGGTAACTGGAGAAGATTTACTTGGCATTCACAAAATGTGGAACTATTTCCTCCTTTACCATACACCTCCTCCATGAAGGAGTTGTGGATTTTCCGTGTTTTGAAAGAGAATGGGAAAGTGCAGGTTTTAGATCACATTCGCTTGGTTTGAAACAATGATGAACTTTTATGAAACTACAGATGAACTTTGCTAAAAGGACATTTCCTATCACATAAGTAGAAGGTATGATTCCAGGAACATTTTGTCTTAAAATTCCTCATTTGCTCAACTGGCAACTTGTAAATGCTCATACTTTTAATCTGTTTTATGGTTTCTGTCTTCTTTATTTAGAAATAACTTTCATTTATTTATTTCTAATTTTTGAATTTCCTATCTTTATGCGAATAAAATTTCTGCTATATTCAATAATGATTCATATACTGATTTTGTTTGGTTTTGTATGGAGGGATTAGAACATCCATATCCAGTATAACTCCTTTACACAAAAGTATTCATAATTGAAATATATTGTACGTGTAAGGATCTTCATTGGTCAAAATAGTGAATACGTTAATCTTTTGAAGATCCATGGGGCAATTCTGTTCTAACATCTAACTTTAATAACTGCATCTCTTTTACCACACCAGGTGTCGCAGGTGCAGGGAGCTATGGCTTTCAGGCACAGGCCATGAGAGTCCCAGCTGAACTTGCTGTTCCACCCATACAGAACCAGCCCATTATGAAGGAGGGGACAATCTGGATGCCCATCCCTCCTCCTCTTCCCAACTGCCCTCCTGGACTGCAATACCTCACTCAGGTACCTGCACCCTTCCTTCTTTCCCAGAGAACAGGTGTTCACCTGAGAAGCAGCCTGCATCTGTGAAAAAGCTAAAAAAAGTATGTGGCTTTGTTGCAGCTCCATGGGTTACTGCTTTTGGGCTGCTAAGTAAACCCTTTTGTAATGCAATCGGTGCGTATTTCAGTGTGGAGATGGCCTGTTAAGGTTGCAGCACTTCATGCAGTACTCTTCTGTCAAGTGAGATGCTAAAGGACTAGGGGCACAAGGCTATCATAGATCTTTCCTATTTCTGAAGGTACTGTTTGTGAGATGTAATGAGATTTGGCAAAGTGTCTACAATAAATGTATATAATATGTGCAAGTGTAGCACATTCAAAGTGCTTAGTTTTCTACATGGTGCTTTCTTCACACCTCTTCATAATGTTGTTAGCAGAGATGCTAGTCAGACTTCACAACATAGGGAATGCTAATAGCAAAATAAGAATGGTTTCCAAATTGCAGAATATGTCCTTGTACTGTAAAAATACAGCTTCTCTTATCTCTGGGAGCAGATATCAAGGCTTAACACTGATAGATTTTTGCCAAATCTGCAAATTGAAAAAAAAAAAAAAAAAAGAAATGCAGCAGTTGAGGGAAGGCCATGAGGCCAGGTATCCTGAGTTTCCCTGTATCCTGAGTTTCCCTGTATCCTGAGTTTCCCTGTATCCTGAGTTTCTCAGAGCTGAGCAGTAGCTCTAAAATTTCTTATTTTCCTGCTCCAGTGCCCTGTTCTAATTTGGCAGAGGGCAGGATGGGGATACATGAGCTGCTTGCACACTTTACCAGTAGATGATCTGCCTCCAGACAATATATTGATCAATAAATCTGCATTCTGAAATGAAACAGTAATGCTTCTTGAAACTAGGTTTCTCTTATTTACAACTTGTTAACTATTTATTCTGTTTAATTTTTTCAATCATAAACAGATTGACCAGATATTAATTCATCAACAAATTGAACTTCTTGAGAGTAAGTGCAAAGTGTTTATGACAGAGAAATGTTTAAATCAATAATCTCATGAAATGATAAAATTTAGACTTTGATACTATCTTTTAAAGGTGGATCACAACCTTTCTCTTTCCTGCCTCTGTTATCTGTCTCAGTTTCTGCAGAAGTTGTGGAGGAGAGAAACAAGAAGATAGGAGGGCAAAGGATTTTAAGCTGGTTCTGTATCTTGAAAGATACGTAGCAATGTGACTGAATAATCTGGGTAGTTACAGCTGAAGTTCTGCTTCCCATGTTATTACTCCACATAATTTCTACTTGCTTCTCTTCCTTGCTTAAGGATGTTATTTTCTGTCCTCTTTTACTCCGTCTAACTCTATAGACTGGCATGAAGCTCTAGTCTAGTTTCCAGGCAATCTTGCTGTTTTAGTGAATTCAACTGCTTTCCTTCTACTACCCTTATTCTATTCACTTTAAAAATATCAAAGTCATGTTATCAGTGTCTTTCAAATGGAAGAAATAAAATGGAACATCCATCTCAGTTAATGCCTACTGTTGCTTCATTTTCTTTCCATAGTGCTTCAAAGAGTGCTTTCATTTTTTAGAGAAATTAATCAAAATTTCTGTCGTGGCTCTTGTTGTTTTCTATTTGTGCTGCTGTGAATCTTGACTGTGAGGCTTTTTTTTTATGGCCTTTTCAATTGAATGTTCTTGCTTCACCAAATTCACAATTTTTCTTTTTAATTCTAATTCCTTCAGCACTTACTTCTCTGGGAGTCTTCCATGCTGTGTTATTTATATAATTGTGCTTGCTCTGGCAGTAAGTGTCCCTGTCTGGTGGGAGGAGACTGATGGACATCTCTACAGTTTCTGCCTTGTCATGAACATGGTAGCTTCTCTGAACTTCTCTGTCAGGCTGCTCTGCTCAGAGGTCCTTCACCACTTCGTTTTGCCAGTAGCTGCCTCTGACAGACTTTGAGGGAGGCTTGCCTTCCCAAAGGGTAGCTTTAGGGTTAGCATGGTGACTTTTCTGACCATATGCATCTCAGAAATTTAACCGTTGTGTTCCTGTTTTTCAGTTTTGACTGGCTTTGAAACAAACAACAAATATGAAATCAAGAATACGCTGGGGCAAAGGGTGTATTTTGCAGCAGAAGACACTGACTGCTGTACCAGGAATTGCTGTGGGCCATCACGACCCTTCACCATTCGAATTATAGACAACCTGGGCCATGAGGTGATAACACTGCAGAGACCCCTCCGGTGTTCTTCATGCTGCTTTCCCTGCTGCTTACAGGAGGTGAGTTGCTCCCTTTCACTTTCTTCTGTCACACGGGAAGTGGTCCATCTGTGCAGTTTTGAAATGGGGCTGTCTTGAGTCAGGCAAGGTGAAACAAATCAGGTTTTGCCTGTAAATTGTGGGGAGAGAAAGCTGTGCGTTTTGTTTATGGGGTCCTTGGTCTGGGAAGAAGCAAGTTTGCTGCAACACGGATTCCCTCTGGCCATTTCTGATTATGATCATGAAAAATTTGATTAAACAGCATGTCAGCGAACTTGTGGCTATTACCAAAATCTGTGCTGGAAATGCACTTGCAATGTAAGAGTTAGTCATAAAGCTAGAGTTTTTGTAAAGCTAGAGTTTTCAATTTACTGTTGCTGTGAAACCTATTGTGAAGTTCAACATGAGATGATGAGCTTTTTTAATATTAATGTAATTATGGGGTGATGCAACTTCTGAAATTGCAGATCTGAGGTTCTTACTGAGGGATATGTAGTAGCTGCATCCTGTAATGTGTTCAGTGAATGCTTTCAGGATACTCAAAGCCTTTCTTTGACTTTGATCTTTATACTGGAGATGTATATGAGGTCTGAAATTTGTGTGCAGTTTTTTGAAAACATTCACAGAAAACCCCATGCAGCTTCATCCATTGGGAAGCCAGATTGTTATGGAAAAAGAAGTTGCATTTGGTTTGGATGTTATGGTGGGGTTTGTCGAACAAGCTTAACAAAGCATGACTGCTCACTTGGAGATTTTCTTTTTCTGTGAAGATGGAAGTTCAGGCGCCGCCAGGAACACCAGTGGGTTATGTAGTCCAGAACTGGCATGCCTGCCTGCCAAAGTTTACCATTCAAGATGAGAAAAGAATGGATATATTGAAAATTTCTGGCCCATGTGTTGCCTGCAGCTGCTGTGATGATGTTAATTTTGAGGTATGCAAGGCTAAAAGTTGTTTGTATGTGTCTTCTTTCAGGTAGCAATTTGATAGTAGTTTATTGCTTGAATTGTTGCTTGAACTTGTCAACTGAACTGTAATATATATCAAGTAATTAGTACAGAATACTTTAATGCTAGTATAATCAACTCACTTATCTAGATATGTAGATTACTCTAGATAAACCAGAAAAACTTCCAGAATTGATGTCTTAAGTCCATTCATCAGTGATCAGTGAGACTGATTCCCTGAGGTTGCACACAGATCTGTTAATTTAAATATTTAGCAGCAAAATCTTTTTGAATCTATTGTGTTTGGCCCTAACAAAAAGATCTTGTTCTCAGCTGTGTCATGCATTTATTAAAATGACTTCCTACAACCACTCATTTAATAATTTAATAATCATGCAATGACCAAGTAAATCAATATAATTTACTTCTAAAATACAGGTTGGAATGACCGAAGGCTTACAATTTTCACTTAAAAGTAATAGTGACTAATGCATCATTATTTTCATACACATTAATTAGTAGATACACTAGTTTATAATTTAATATTTAAAATAATGTTGCGAATAGTTGCTAAAGCAAATTTAGTATCAATTTATTTTGCAAATTATATTTTGCAACTCTGACAACTGCATCTAACTTTAGGAAATACTAAAGGGCTAATTTCTGTTTTGTAACAGAACAGCGCGGTTTGTTTAATTTTCACTCCAGCATCACCTGATACATGGCAGGAAAAACTAATTTGCTCTCTTGGTGAAAAGACAACACTTGCAGCAGTGTGTGTACATGTGTGCAGTAGGTGTCTTCCAACACCATTAAAGCATTGAACTCTAGTTAGATTTAGAATTAATTTCATGTCTGTGTTACTTAAGACTGATGTTCTGATAGTCAGGGTTGTTTTTTGGTAGTTACATTCAATGGCTGCATTAATTTAAATAACAATCTGTAGCTTTCACATGGATCTGTGATGAACAGGACTTGGGAATATTACGAATGACAGATTATATGTTTTTTTTAATTTTGTAATAACTAGGTGAAATCTGTGGATGAGACTGCTACTGTTGGAAGAATTTCTAAGCAGTGGACTGGATTTTTGAAAGAAGCCTTTACAGATGCAGATAACTTTGGAATCACATTCCCAATGGACCTTGATGTAAAAATGAAAGCTGTCATGATCGGTGCTTGCTTCCTTATTGTAAGTCTGTCATTCACTGATACTTGAGTATGAACTGGCCTTTTCATTTTTATGTTCAAAATGTACTGTTAAAGAATTTGATTCTGAGCTCCTTGAAATGGGCCATAACTTGTGAAATTGCTATGTGTAGAACTAAACACAGAAGGCAACAAGGAATTATTTCAGACAATAAACTTGTTCTATACTACATGAAGTGCTAATTGCATTTAAGAGCTACATATCTGATGGGACTCAGAAACCCTGTAAAGAGAAGACTCCTTTAAGAGTCTTTAACATTACGTTGGTAGAGGAAAGCATGTTTATGTGGATGGTGAAACCATGAAAGTGCACCTCAGCAATTGCCAAGAGACCAAACCAGAGCAGCCTGTGGAGCTGGCGAACTGGGCAACTGAATGTGGCAGCTATTTCCTCCTGACTTTCCTTGGAAGTGTGTGAAGCACTGAGCTGCACAGGATTAAATGCATTTAGAGGAGTCATTTCCGATGCGAGGGACTTCTGTGGAGGCAAAGCACATCTACCTTGATACAACACTTTTCAGCTGCACTCTGACTCTGCCATGTCAAATATTGCAGTGCAGCTCACTTTGCTCTTTGTATGTGTATGTGTTTGAGTGTATGTGATACACTCATGTTTCCGCTTACCAGTGCAATTCGCATCAAGGTACCATTTCAAAAAGTGCTCTGCTTCTATGCTGGCAGAGCTGCAGAGGGAGAGAAAAGGAGCATGTGAAGCACCTTGAGTTTGGAGCATTCTCACCAGCCTCTTACAGCTCTATGCTGTTTTCTTAGCTCTATGGTTTTCTTAGCTGTGTTCATTCATGTGCTACCATGTGCATGAAATACAGTGTTAGTGAGTGCAAGCAACCCAGGACTCCAGACACAGAAACCTGGGCCCCCAGATGTAAACTAAAGATAGTCATCATTATGATGGACTTCACTTTAAGGTAAAATTGAAGGGGCTGAGTGAAGTCTAACAAAGCCAGGGCAGGAATCCTGCTTAAAGGAAGCATAGCTTTGGCTAGTAATAATTTAAAGTTTCCAAGTAGGTCTTTAACCACCTCTTTCTTTCTCTGTGGGTGTCCTATTCTGAGAGACCCAGGTAATGTGGGATGGAGGGAGGTGGCCCCATCATCTTATCTTTGAGGCTTCCGAGAGGAAGGGGCTTTGAATACCTTGCAAAGCAACCAGGAGATCTTTGAACTAAGAATCACATTTAAGCAATGTTTCATTTGCTTTTTGTTGCTTTCTTAGGACTTCATGTTTTTTGAGCATGCTGGTGATAACCAACAGCGAGCAGGAGTTTGGCAATGAAAACTTCTACATAGAAGAACATAAATCTTCCAACTTTCCAGTGGATTTCAGAGCTCCAGTAAGAATGTGAGAAATGTGTACCTTGTGCTACTGCAAGTTTGTATTTCTGTAAACTAAAAGCTTTATGTTTTATTGTGAGGTTTTCTTTGTAGTAAATAGCAGTAAATAATTTGTAGTATTCAAATAAGAACACTTTGTACAGATCAAACCAGAAATTGTAGAAATATATAGCAACCTTTCTTTACAAGAAATTTGGAATTGTAAAATAACTACTTATAGTTACATTAATTCATAAAAAAAGAGGACTTCTATAGTCATTATTAATATAAGCAATGAGCCTAATAAAGAGGTCCTGATCTTTTTCTGTGTATGCTTCTTTGGTACTTTTGCCTTGGTGTTCACGTTCTGTTGTTTCCAACTTCTTACCAAACATACACATTCAAACCAGAGTAAGTTTGAACCAGATGATTCTTGAGGTCCCTTCCAACCTGGTATTCTTTGATTTTCTGATTCTGTGATCTAAGTGAAGAAAACTATCAAAAATCACTGTAAAATTGTATAGTGATGGTGATAAATCTGCTGTCAAATGACTTCTGCAGTGAATGTTAGTTTAATAATTCAGGTTGTTTTGAGACTTAAGGCTTTGATTTTCATTAATAGAAGTTTAGAGGGGACGGGAAATACAAAAGAAAGAGGAATTCTCTTTCCTCTTCATTCAGTCCATGGTAAGTCTGTCTGTAGGCATGAGAGTGAAGAAATAATAAACAGAACAATTCTGCTTCAAAAGCAGATGCATGAAACGGCAGGTCTGTTTTTTAGCATTTATAGCTTTACTTAAATGTGCAAGCTATGGGTAAACTTGCAGTTTCTTACCGCAGCTTCACAGAAGCATGCACATATAGTGGTTCTTGGGATCCAGCAATGGGGAGAGGTCATTGCCAATATTTTAATTTGTATTTTAGTTCTGGTAAAGATTCCCTTGTTCAGTATTTTCGATTTACTGACTGCTCCTGGTCTGTCAAAAAGTAGAGGAAAAGAAGAGTGCCATGACTGCTATGTACCTGGACTCTCTTTGATGTTATAAGAATTGTACAAACTCATGACAGCAATCTAGACTGTTCAAAAAGTCTTCAAATTATATATTATGACTTCTTAAATTTAGCTTCTGCTGCTAAAGACAAAGTTACTTGAATATAGTGTCTTTAATAATAGGGATTGCTGGGGGTGCATTTTTGATTCATCAGCGCTTTTCTTAGGGAATTAAATAATTATTAATTTGAAAATATTTAATTGACCAACTATTATGAGATACTGGAAATTCAGTCCTGCTAATACCTGCTAAGAATTTCTGATTCCTTCAGTTGGGCTAGAAGCTGCATGTGCAGAAACCAAAGTGACATACCCAGGACCAAACCTGTCTTGTAGGGATTTGTGTGCTTGAGCCCCTCAGTATTATTTTCCCTGCAAAGAGTGACACACAGTTTCAGTTCTGCCTGTAGCTCTGAAGTCCCAGGCACATTCAATGGCTGCACTTTCAAAAGAGAGCAGAGTCAACTCAAAATACTCCACGTTCTCTTTTTCTTTCTGAGATATTTGCAAATACCTGTTTAATTCCATGAGAGTTCTGTTGAGAATTTAAATTCACATTTTGCATTAGCGTGAGGCCTGTTTGTGGCTGTTTGAAGAGTGGATAGAATAATATGTCCCAACAACCTTGCATAAAAAATTACATATTAATTCATTCATTACATATAAATTACATATTAATTCATATACATCTCTGTAGAGCAGTAAGGGAAGAATGTGAGGATGCAAACAGCCAAGAATGATCAGCTTCACATCAAGATGTAGGAAAAAAGTGTTGCAACTCTTCTATCATAAGCAGAATTGCAGTTGCAAACAGTAACAATTCTGTAAAATGTAATGGAAGAAAAGATACCTTTGCTTACATTCAGTTTCTCAAATACAGCGAAACCCAACAAGTTGTGTAAGTTGTGCTGTTGCCATTTAGATTTTTTGATCTTGTGCTGCTTGAGTCTACTGCTCAAATTGCTACAGATGAGTCCTTTACCATGTATTTAGCAAAATTAGTAAATAAGGTGAAGAATTAAATGGCCCAAGGGACTCAGTACGTGAATCCAGCTACATAGTAAGGTGTAAGATGCTTAAGCTAAACCTCTTATATTTACCAGAATTGTGGTAAGAACATGAAAGAAGTTCCACAACCTCATGTCATAAAAGGACAGAGATAGAATTGGACTGGGGGAATTTTCCGTCAGCTGGGTATCTGGTTAGTTAGCTGATACTGATTACACAGCTCATCAACCTTTTTTTCTTGTGAAATGATTCACACTCTGTCATGAAGGTAAAAATTTGCATGAGAAATTTGATCTAAAGCTATCAAGGAGTAACTTTAGTTAGCAAAACAGAATCGTGTCACCTTTGTAATTTCTTTCACTTTTTCCTAGTGATACTGAATTGGAAAATGCTTATTCCTTAATTTTCTCAAGAACTTCTGGGGACAGCTGTAGTCACTTGCTTATTTTGGAAACTGACTGTGCTAAAAGCAGAACAGATCATTCTTTGAGTTGTCTTTCTTAATTTTGAAAGAACCTGTAACAGTATCCATGTTTACTAAATAATGAGACTCTAGAACTCTCCACTATTTATCCATCAGACTATAAGCAATACACCGGTTTATCCTTCTATCCATAAATCCAGGCTTTGGAAAGTATTAGAAGACTTTCAGCATGCTGCCTGTTATTCAATACCATCTCAGTTAGAGGGAGCTGTTCCACAAAACCTTTACAGACTGAGATTTGCAGATGCATTTCTCTAGTTCTGTTAATGACCTTTCCATGTGTATCGTCACTGTAAGGTTTTCATCTCCAGCTATACAGGAGTTGCAGGCACTTAATGAAACCTTAGGGTCTGCGAGCACAGAAAGGTGTAATTTATATGATATGTGTCAGTAGAAAAGCATAGTTGATTGCAATTTTCAGAAACTAAAATTATAAATGAAAAAATTAAATTGGCAGCACTTCCAGAGGGACTGAGGTAAGTGGAACATTAAAGTCCTTCTATATACAGTGCCTCTTCAGGCC
>JBCJKH010042063.1:75797-90786 GCA_039877255.1 Loriculus beryllinus | reverse complement strand
AAAGGAAAAAAAATGGCTTAAAACGGGTTAATAATGGGCAAAAAGTGTTGTGTAAGCCCCTGCCTTGCACCAGGTCAGGGGGAAGCACAGCCCATGGGGGCTGCACAGCATTGCTGACCCAGCCACAGATATACAGTAGGAACATCTTGGTCAAGAACAAGCAGAGATATTTATTAGATCTGTAAGTATAAAGAAAAGTCCTTGAGGAGCTACACCAGACTGGAAAACAGGACATGCTGCTGTGCCAGGGCTACACCCCCCGATTTAGACATGTTGCTGGGACAAACGCCACTGCACACAGAGCAACACATGGCAATGACTGTGGCGGAAAGGGGGACACCTTTAAAAAAAAAAAAAAACAAAAAAACCCCCAAAAAACTTAAAACCCAAAACCAAACCAACAAAAAAAGCACCACCAACAAAAATCCCCCAAATAACCGAGTCTCCCAAGGCTGATAGCTGGCAGGCACTTTGGTGTATCATTTTGCAAGCCACCATCCCCACAAGGACCATGCTCCTCGACCTCTGAGCAGTCTGGCTGGCACAGAACAGGTTGACCCAGTGAGCAGATGTCCCATACCCATTGGAAGATCCCTTTTGCAGACTTCACACAGCTCTTTTAACAAGATGAGTCCGTAACCAGTGAGAAAGTGCACTTTCCACAGAGAACATTCCAGCTTCTCCTCCACGTTTTCTGGAGGTCCCTCTTGCAGCCCCTCTTTCGCCATGATGAGCAGAGACTGATGTAAACCATGTACGGCTGTGCGTTGCTTTTCCTGGCGTGCTTTGGCCTGTGTCACGGCACAGTTTTTTGGTTCAGGCACTAGACGCATGGTGGGTTTTTCTTCCTTCCAACTGGGAATAAAGCAAACATGCTATTCCCAGGTGAGTGTACCGGTCGCAGCACACCATTAGCTCCACAGCTGACAAAACGCTTGCTTTTCCCACATACATTTCAGCTTTAAAACAAAAAAATATAATAATTGTATTCTGTGTTTGAGAAAGATTTAACTTCTCTCTCTATAAATGGCACAGCACCTGTAAATTGTTGTTTCCCTTCTCCTCTGCCAACCACTATGCCAAGGCTGATCTTCCTGCACAGCTGCCATTTTGCCCTGCAGGAACAGAATTCCTCCTTGTCCCTCCTTACCAAACTAGTTTAATCCAGGTAAGTAAAAAATTTCTGGAAGCCCAATATAGATTTTTCAAGGACAACTCCAGCACAGAAGGCTCACGAGGGAAGTTACAGACAAGTGGGAGGAAGCCTCCAGAGACTTCACTACCATAACACTAGTTTGAGTTGCTGGCCTTGGGCTGCTTTAGGCAGCTGTCCCCAGACACTTCTCAAAGTGCAATGCATTCTTAACGAGTAAGCAATAAGTCTCCTGCACACGAGAAAGAGAAATCCAGACAAAAAGCAACAACCTCCCTGCCCCCCACTCCATCTATAGTACCTCTATTTTTTTGCCCAGCCTTCCTCCTGTAACTGGCAGGCAGTCATAACTATCAACAGGACAGCTGAATCAAGCACTGTTTGTTACTCATACCTCCTCTTCACAGGGCTCTGATATATGGCCAAGCACTGTTCGAATGACAGCACCCTAGATCCATACTGTGTACAGTGCAAATCTGCCAGACACATGAATAATTCAACTATGGAACTGCTTGTGCCATCTCCATAGTAATAAATGCAGTGTTAATGCAGCGTATTACATATAAGCATTCCAAATCTCTTTAGAAGATTAGATTTTATGAGGGTATTAGAGGAACACTGATTAATAAACATGCTAGAAAAACAGCACGAGGGATGGGGGTATTACCTTCATATACATCACTTGGAGACTCCCCCACACACACTGCCAAAACCTTCACACCTTGAGGGGAAAAGCAGCAACCAATTTCTCCTGACTGTCCAGACACCCAAAAACGAGGTTAAATAACACACACCACACATAATCAATCCTTCAGTAGCTGTCACTGAGTTTTTCCTTCTCTGCTCCCAGGCACACCACCATCTAGTTCCCAAAGGACTATTTACAACACTGTCATTTCTGCTGATTTCTGAAAGTACAGACCTCCACTATCCTCAGTAGCAAATATACATTAGAAAAGCAAAGTGCTGAATGACTTATCCCTAACTCCAGGGATAAGAAATTACTTAAATTACTTTCCACTCAATTTGCTTGACTCAAGTTTGCCAAATAGTCACCTAATGAAAAACAGTTTAGTTAACAGTTCTAATAGTTCAGTTAAAACTGGGACCAAAAATACTTCATTAGCAGGGCATGAATATGAATTAGTTTTAAAATAATCTCTGAATGTTTTGATATGCAAAAGGAAGCAGCAGCTGCACCAATGAAGTGACCTTGTCTAGCACATTGATGGACAGAATTTTTTACCCTGCCAATGACTTGCTTCTTTAATCTTCTTCACCTAACAGGGGAAAAATGGGATATTATGGATGGCTTTTATGGTTTGTGTTTTCATCCTGTAGTTGGTTTTCCCTTGCATGCACAGTGAAGGGCAACAAATGTGATGAAGGGTCTGGAGCACAAGTATCATGAGGAGCAGCTGAGGAAACTGGGTTTGTTAAGCCTCTCTACCACTACCTGAAAGGAAGTCGTATGGAGGTGACGGTCAGTCTCTTCTCCAAGTAACAAGTGACAGGATGAGAGCAAACAGCCTTAGGTTGTACCAGGGGAGGTTTAGATTTGATCCAAGGAAAAATGATTTCATTGAAAGAGTTGGCAAGCACTGGAGCATGCTGCCCAGGGAAGTGGTGGTCACCATTGCTGGAGGGACTTAAAGATGGGACACAGTAAACCGCTATGGAGTATACAGAGCTGTTTTCAACCTGAAGTCATGTCCTTCTACTTTTCAAAAGATGCTACAACAGAGAGAGGAGATAGATCAAGTATTTAACATGACCATCTTCCCTAGTATCTAGTCAGATGCTGTGACTCAGTACCTCAGCATTAGAGAAAGGCACTGCAAATTCAGCCAGCACGGCCAGAATTGTTAATCATCAGCATGACAAATTGTGTCTTTCCTTCACCACCTGCTGCTGGAAAATGCTGCAGATATGAAAACTCCAAGTAAAAAAAACCCTCAATGGCCACTTCAAAAATCACTGTACACTGAACTTCCACCTCTGGCTCTGTCCCAGTCTGTTGCTGGAGCCACCTCCTGCCTCTCCCTCCACTGTCCAGACATCCCCAGCTGTCCTCACTTCTGAGTACTGCAGCAGCCTAGAACCCCTGCAGGAGATGGGCTCACTCCCCTTTTGTGTTAAAAACTGATGCCTGTTCCATCATGTAAATACAGTGAAAGAAGTACATATACACACACACCAGGCAACTAGAACTTCAGAAATGCTCTGTATCAAAAAATTGTCACCAATACAGAAACTTAGTTGCAGTTGTAACTGTCTCTAGTTACTTCCACTGATACAGCATCTTCACTCCAACAGACTGATTTGCCCCTGTTGGTGCAGAAACACTGTCTCTCCTGGGTTGCACCTACTGAACAGTTAGCTCAGAGCACATCACATACACAAATCAGTTTAAAGCAAACCAGAATGCACTCAGGCAACAGAGCCTTCAACTTCCTACTAAAACCTGACAACCAATCAGATCCTGCTTTTCTTAATTTTTTTTCAGCACTGCATCTGCTCAGATTCTCTTCAAGTATAATAAGAGACCCAGCAACTAGTATCAATTCAGTCTGCTTTGAAGAGTGACTGCACCATGCTGCCTCTTAGCCCCACGTAGTACATGCCCTGCAAACCTGGCTGCCAATTCTACACTAGAAATGCTGAGAAAGACAGGTATGCCACTTGGCTGGAGTGAGGCAAGGAAGACTGGGCTGAGAAGGAAGAGTTATAGAGAAACAGGAGAGCAGAGCCTGGTGGACTTACAGCACAGAAGGGAACCTCAGACAAACTTAACCCGGAGAGGAAATGTCTCTGAATCGCTGACTACTATTCAGGTCCTTAGATTACCTGGAAGATATCAAGCCTATGAAAAAAGGAGTTCTTCATCAAGGATGAAAAGGCACTGTCAATTCCTAGTTACTCTTCCACTTGGCATAACAAATAAGAGTTATCAAGAGGTATGGGCAGAGAAAACAGTTCTCTCTGCACAAAGCTCAGCTCTTCCCCTTAAGGCTAGAAGATTGCATTCCACCTCCTGCAAGGCATGCTCTGGGAGGTTTGTATGGACATGGGTGATGTCACATCTAAGGAGAGTGCACCAGTTCCCTGCTGTACTATTTTGGGATCCCGTTCAGTACAGGAAAAACACACCTAGACAAACAACTGTTAACAGCTTCAGTCTCTCGGTGTTCAACCCAGTATTGACTTGGACCGGCTCTATTCACCTGCAAGCACATGACTGGCAATACCCACTGCTGCATTAGTACACCTTTGTTACTGACAGGCAGTAAGAGAACTAAAACACTTTTGTTTGACTTGAAAACATTCTATTTAATTTATACAAATAACTACTAAATAGAAAAAGTAGGTTAAAACAAAATAGTTATTTTTCTGGCAGAGTTTAAATGCATATTATATAGCTTAGAAGAAATAAAATGCATTTTCCCCACAGCATTCATGACCTAAAATTCTAGTTAATTCCTCCATAGCTTTCCTTTTCTAGATCAGTAAGATACTAGACACAATGTCATGTGGGTAATGGCTATATATATGTTCCATATTTGAACTGAAAATATGTTACAGACCACACACCTACAAATGTGAAGCACTTAAAATGTGAATATCAAGTTGTAATATGATAATACAGAAAACAATTTATGTTTCAGGTTATACTGTGTTACAAAAACATCTGTGTAAGAAATCATGAAAGAGGCCACATAAAAATAAGCTTTAACTTTATGCACTTATTTTACAGTTTAAAAAAACTGGCAAGTGCACTAGTAATAAATAATTTGCAAGTTTTGTATAAACGAGAAATTCCTAATGTTCAGCATTATTGTAAACATCAGTACACATGTAAAATGCAGCTAAAATCTGACAGTTACATTTTCAGTTTACCAAATTCATTTCCTATTATTCAGGCATCAATCAATGTAGTGTACAGCCAATCATTTTTGGCAAGTCATGTCATTAAAATTAACAGTGACAGTGCAAGTGAGGAATGCAAAGAATTCCTAGTGCAATAAAGAAGAGAAGCACAGGCAATATTGCTGATTAAAATTTACCACTTCCATGTGTTTGCCCTGGGAGTGATTAGGAGAATTAAAAATAAAAAAAATAAAAAATAAAAAGAAAAAAAAGAAAAAAAGAAAAAGAAAAAAGAAAAGAGCTATTCAAAGCCATTATTTAATGCCCTGATCTTGTCTTAGGATTTCTCTGTCTTCCTTCAGGCCACCACCTTTGCAACAGTACATCCAGCGTGAGTCCTTATAGCTTGACCATTTGTGAAATGCCCATTGCAGTCACTGAGCAAAGTCCATATGGTTCCAATGTCTCCCACACAGATGGCTTGGTAAGAACTTCTGCCTCTATAAGTAGCCACATGGGGACCAATCATATAAACTGTCTGTCCAGACTACTTCTGAACCAGACAAACGCCTTCCTATCAGGAGAGCACCATGAGAAGAAGGTCAACAGTCAGCTTTCAGTTTATCTAAGGAATTATCAATTTTGGTCAAAGTCTTTTTGATTCGCAGGGCTGTTAGTCTTGCTGATGGATTTTGATACCAGCACTCTTTCATCAACTTGGCAAGAGATGTTAATGTCTGGGAAGAATAAAAAACACACAACACAAAACACATATTAAGTCCACAAATAACAAGCCAAGAACTACTAGACTGAGTTTTATTGCCTTATTAATACTCAATTTTCAGGATGTATGGAGAGCTCATAGGTGCTGAAAAAACCCAAGTCTGATAACTTGGTTAAACCCAGAGAATAACTAGACAATGGGCTGGCTGGAGTAACAAGCTAGCATAATTTTAAACAATGGAGTTTTGGTTTTTCCCCAATTTGAGAAAACACTCCATAGAATCTCTTTTCAACGAAACTGCTCCAGCAAGATTAATGAAGGAAGCCAGACAAGGTACAGATTTCATCATGCCTTGTACAACTTCAAATGGCTGTGATTCATGGCTGGCTGGTACAGCCAGCTCTACAACCAAAACCATATAGCTGGGACATCTCCTCCTAGTTAGCCCTAGGCAACCATGCAGATTCAACCTGACCTCCACAGCTTCAGTAATAAGGAACAAGAACTGGTCAACCTGGAGAGTCCAGTGCTGATGAAGAAAAACTTCAGCAGTAGCTTTCCAAAAAGGACAACAATCCCTTATCCTGTAGGCAGGAGAGAGACCAAAATTCTGTCCTAAATCTGCATGCTTATAAAAGCCACAGAAAAGTTCCACAAAGGCTACCTTTCCCTTAAAAAAAAAACCAAAACTAATTAAAAAACCTTTGAGAGAAAACAACAACATATGAAGAATAGGTTTAAAATAGTTATTGTTAAATCATGCTTCTAAAAAGGTAATCTGTGAATAGCTCAGGCTCCACAGTCACGGGTTTGCTCACAAATCAACTAGATTTGCTCTTCCTGCTCCAACATAGAGGTCCACGCCAGCATGCTCCTGCAATCTGTACAGGTAATGCTCCCAACAAGTAGCATTGAGACCATTTTAATTTCAAGTGATAACTGAAAATAACTTCCATGACTTTATTTCAAAAGAAGAAAGGTCAGCTTGTATCTTTGCAAACCACCCCCAGGCACACCCACTTACAGGGTCTGAGAACCATCTGTTGGGAATGTTCGGCCTTTGCTGATCTACACAGACCACTTTTCTCATGTCTTCAAAACTGGGATCATTTGGAACCAAGTCATAAAATGGTGGTTTGTAGTCTTCCACAATACCTGATGAGACACAAACAAGAGGCATTACTTAATGACTGTCAGTGAAACAGCATTTCTGCACAAAGAGAGAACTCATGACCTAGCTGTCTAAAAGGCAGAAAAATCTTTGAAAAGTTAACACCACTGCATCAAACAGCCATTAAACAACAAAATAGCACTGAAATAGGAACAGCTTTTTCTACCTAAAATGTTAATTAATAGTATCCTATTATAGCCCCACAAAGAACTACATCTATCTTACAGATGCTTGGCCTGAAATCATGAGGAATAAATTCACTTCCCAAAAGCACATCTTTTACAATGCACAGAGGTTTACTGACTACCATAAAACTGTGATTTCTACTATTAAATGCAAAAGAAAATTAAGGTCTGCACTGTGGTTTTTAATAGGCTTACCACATACTTTGCATAGTTTTATGATTCCTGGAAATGTCCAATAAGCATGTCAGCATCTACAGACCCTCACACTGGCGTTTCAAATAGCTTCTTTCTTGTTATAAACAGTAAAATACCTAGGGTAAATTGGCACCACATGCCATCACAAAGCCAAACACCTGAGAGCCTGTAGCACCCAGTGCATGTTCTAGGATTCTGCACTGAAAACAGTATGTATGTGTGCTCTCACAACTTGCCAGCCAGCCTACATCAAACTGGCAGGATGAAATGCCTTTTTCCTACTAACGCATGTGTGCATTCCTGCTGTTTCCTCAGTTTTGTATACCAAACATCACCTACAGGGCCAAACTTTTGACTTTACACTCCTCCTACTTCCTCCCAGAACGCAGAATAACGTTTATCATGAGAACTCAAGAGCACAAAAAACCTCCTGCGTATCCACACTGTCCATACCTCCATCTCAAATATATGAGGTGGCCTTATACAAGTCAAATGCAAAACTTCAGAGCTACATCATATAGCTCTGAAAATACCTCCAGCGTCATTAGGATGTTACAGATGAACTTTATCACTAGAAGAGTCTGGATCTAAATTACTGTTTTCATAAGGTCTTTCCAAAGTATAGGGTGCATAACTGGCTGTTACAGAGAAGATGCACAGTAATAAGAAAGAAATGAGGTGGGTCTAACCTTTACTCCAATAGAGCCATTCTAGTTCTACCATTCTCTGTTCTACCGAAGCCAAACGTCACAGTCCCCAAGGGACCACTGCTGGCTCCACCAGCAGCCTGCCAGCAGCATCAGCAAGCCACTGTGACCTCTAGCCCACACTGACCCTCTCACAAAGCCAGCACTGAACTGTGACATGCTTCTCTCGCTCACACCCTGGAAAGCCAGCCACTTGCTACAAGGGATGCCCTAGTCCCTTCAGCACAACTTCTAGCGTGCTGCTTTCTGGATAGCTTTAAGATGACTTCTGCCATTTATAATATATTGCATCTCTTGTGGTTGCTGCCTTTTTGCGATTCAAATAAACCAGAACTCGCACATACATCCATATTTTCTTCACCTTTATTCCTCACTCCTTTAGCGTCAAGTCATCCTATGCATGCACAAATGTAACTGTTGGAGCAAAGCAAGATTTACACAAGCACCCAAGCAACAGACACATCCTCGAACACATAATGATGATCACACACCGGGGGTGGCTTTGAGCAGTAACCATCTTTCAGCTTCTAGTGTCACTATTAATATCCTAATACTGGGAACAATAGTGAAGATCCACAAGAAACAGAACCGTAAGTGCCTGGCACCAGATGCTGATGATGCAGGGCACTGCACACTAGGAAGGGCGCACACCTGAAAAGCAGCAAACAACCACTCTGCAAGGAACAAGCAGGGGTCTATTAAAGAGAGTAAAATACTGATTTGGGGTCTCACACTGCATTTCCATGTACAAAGAGAAATGCTGACTGGCTCTTGTTACAGCACAAAGACAACACACAAATACTCTTGGTTGTGGTAAAGGAGTTTCCTACCACATTTTCCTCGTTATACTAAGCCACAATAGAAAAATACTAAGAATCACCAAGTCACCTTGAAGACCATTAGATAAAGAAAATACTAAAATATTAAAAATTAAAAATTTTAAAATAAACGTTTTTAAAACTTTAAAAATTTTTTTATCTATTTTTTAATATCAGACTTATTAGTCAGATTACACTTCACAATCTCCACAAACTGAAGTATTATATCAGACTGACTTTCTGAAACAGACTTTGCACCTCCACCCAGTAAATGAGATATGAAGAGTGTCCATCAGTATGGAACAGCAGCATATACACCAGCAAGTGCCTCTAGCCCACCTAAGGCACACCCTAGCATGCTACTTTGACCTCAGCATGCTCAGTCCTGGTGCCAAAGTCTTACTACAAGTCAAACAGGGTTATCTGAGCAACCACCTGATGAAGTAATGATTTCCACAAAGCTAAACACTCAGATTTGAGAGAAAATGTTTGCTCCATTTCAAACCAGTGCAAGGAAGTGTAATTACCTATGGAAACAGCCAGAGCAACTGGAAAGAAGTACTGTGGAATTAGTATCACCATCATGTTAAATTTAAGACTAGTGGCACAACAAACGTTATTGCATCTCTGTATTACTTCTTCCATTGTGGTACTGAGCTCAGCCTGAACAAAATTACTGAAGCATTTACCTATCACCTCTGGTAGGTCTGCAATCCATACTGAGTTTCATACCATCCTGGCAACGCTGCCAGCATGTAATGTAAACTCGCTCATTTAAAAGTAGCTCAGGTAAATTTTCTGTGAACTGCAGTTACTGCAGCAATACATATAGAAACTTCAGCCCAGGAATATTTAGACTACAGCTACTGTTTCATAGGATTTTCATTTCAAGAGGTAACTAGGTATGACTGTATTCTTAGATATGTTGCAGAGAGGATACAGACGCACACGTGAGTACAAATGTGTATTCATAGAAGAAGGGAACAAGACATCTAATATTCCACAAAGGATTACCAGCCTCCAAAACAATGTGACTTGATAGATTACAGATGAACTACTCAAAATTCAAGACTGGCAATGAAAACAAACTTATCAAAAGCTTGCATGTAAAGTTTTGTCATCATGTACACCAGCTGCAATGTTCAAACAGACAACACTACACAGTGTCTATGTGCAAGCACCTATGTCTGGTAAGCACTGCTAGTCCCAACACATGGAAACAAGTTTATAGAGATTTTATGATCTAAAATTTTCAATGTAACTATTTGGTATGATTATTTCTCATCATGATTTAGAACATCACAGAGGACAGGTTTTTCTTCTCTCATACCAACAACTTCAACGAGGCAGCAAGGCATCAGGAATTACCATACCTCAGAGGTCCAGTATTTTACTGTGCATCCCATGCATTTTGGTAGCTGATGCTTTGTTGTAAATTACCATCTACTTAACTCCTTCTAAAACCAAGTAAAGGAGTCCCCAAATACTTACCATTGCTAACCATGCGTCTAGCTACTTCCCAAAGGACTAGCCCAAAAGCCCAGATATCAACCCTTTTATATGAGTCAAAGCAGTCTGCCTGGATAGTTTCATCCAAGACTTCTGGAGCCATGTAGCGTTTGGTACCCACACGGGGATTGTTCCCCACATCCAACTGATTCGTGCTTTGGGAGTGCATAACCGCAAGGCCTGAAGGAAAGGAAAATAAAAATCCACTGTTAAACTCGCTTTAAAACTATAGCACAATACATTTAAAATTACATGCGAACTGTGACACCCATCAGACAGTTTCTTGAAAAGAAAGAGCTGAGAAACCAACTGACCAAAGACCAATTGGGTCAGCTCCAAAATAACTATCGAAAACAGCCACTGTGTCTGCAGACTTAGACCAATTATTTCCCCAGGGATTACCATTAAGCATTTTATTGCACTGTTGCAAAATGTTGTCATTAAGTGTTCTGCAGCCACTGGATGTCACCAGCGCTCTAGGCACGTATACACAGAAGGCCAAGCATCTGTTACTTAGAAGAAAACAATTTGACACAGCATTCAAATTTATTTATAGAACTTTTGGGTAGGTGGATATATCCTAACTGTGGGAAAAGAAGAAAAACACCGCATGATGGATATACACAAGTTAAAAAAAATAAAGCTGGAAAATAAAAAAACAGCGTATTTGCAGTAGCTTGAAAAATAAACATCCTCAAGCTTATCTAAAATGAGTCAGTCAAATCCACTCTACCTGGTTTCTACTAATTACTAAACATTTAAGCAAAGAACATTATGTGAGGGACTAAATTACTGCAAATCTGGAAACACACAGGGTACTCATTTTGCCATGGCAAACAGAGAGCACTGCAAATTGAACAGCAGCAGGTGCATGACATAACTAAGCAATAGAACGGACAACACAAATGCTCCCTAATTTCCTCAGGAAATCTTGTAAGAAGAACATATACCATTTAACATGAGTTTATTTTAGATGAGACTTAAAAACCTTATCAGCACTGTCCCACAAAAAATTAACCTATCACCAGGTCATTAATAATATTTTTCTTCCCAAAAACCAGTCTGTACTATAATGTAACAAAAATTTGGAAAATTTTGCTACAATTTAAATGCACTTCAAGTAATTTCAAGGTATGAAGAAAACGCTTAGGGCACTTCTAGAACAATACCATCTACTACTGAGAAGATAACTTGCAAAGTTTGCTCTCCAGATAAAAATACGTTTTGTCCTATATATACACTCACATACAGGACATTTACACGCATCTGTACATACATGTTTGTTTATATTTATATTAAATTATAAAATATGTATGCATTGTAATGCTTTTCTGAGGAGAAAACCAAAACAAAAAAACAAAACAAGAAAAAGCCAAGCAAAAAACCTGGCATACTGGAAACAAAGGTTAAAAACAAATTTCCCGGCAAACTCTGAAGACATCAAGACTTTGGAGAACACTTTGATAAAAATCACAACAGTCCATCCAAATTGGGCAAACCAGATTCAATAGATTGGCAGGTCAAAGGTCTACAGCTGAGGGATGCAAGTCAGCACGCATCCTGTACACTACAAATTGAGAAAGTGTTGCAATAAGGTCAGGGGACAATCATGTTGTAATCAGGGTCTCATAATGGGGCATCTGGGCTGTTTACAAAAGTCAGGAAACAGATATTGCACTGTTTCAGTTGCTTGTCACCTCAGGAGATCTCAATGTATATTTAACTTAAGTCTGCATAACTGCATGTCAGAGAAACTCTTTAAGATTCTACTTCTTCAGAAAAAAGAAGAAAAAAAAAAGACAAAAGGAGGAAAAAAAAAGAAGAAAAAAGAAAAAAAAAGAAAAAAGAAAAAAAAGAAAAAAGAAGAAAAAGGCTTGACAGGCATACAAATCAATGAAACACACTTGTTTTCAAGACAAAAAGAAATCCTCTTTATACTGGAGTATCTGCTAAAAACAAAAAAAAAAAACCAAAATTCGGCTAAAATAATAAAACCAACGTTTTGTTATCATTCTTTGTACTTTCCTCACCAATACCAGGCATTCACTACTCTACATGGAGGGGCAAGGGGATGGAAGGAGTTAAGAGGAGGGCTAGGGTTTTTATTCTTTTTGTACAAACATTATTCGGCTGTTCTACAAAGTTGCCCAACTAAGACCTATTACCATGCATGCAAATTGCTTGAGGAGAGCAGAACTTCTCCACAGTGCTGACAGATTGAGGTGAGATTAACATCCATCCTTGGACTTTATGACACAGTTTCTGCTTAGCTAGAACATATTTGAAATGGCCAATTTTGCAACTGCAACTCCAGATACCCAGGTTGCCGGTCAAGATACTGGTTTCCAGGATGCCCGAAGAATGAAGAGCGGCCAATTCACAAGGCTCTCGCACTTGCTGCCAGCCATTAGGACTAGGACTGAATGGCAACAAACACCCAGGCTGCCGGCAAAACAAACAAGATCACATCAAAGCAATTTTTTTTCCTCTCTGCTTTGAGAACTGACATCTACTCTTAACGGGTGCACTCCAAGCCCGGAACCTGGTGTGACTCACAGAACCCAAGCCCAGCTCATGTATGGGCAGTTAGTGAATCTTTTCATCTGCTTATACTTAACACCAGACTCTAACTGCCATTCTTTTTGTATTGTGCATGTGTTGAAACAGAGAAGGAGATAAGTTAAAAAAAAAAAAAAAAAACAAACACAAGAATAAAAACAAAACATGGCCCTGGGGAAAAAAAAAAAAAAAAGAAAAACAACCAAAACACCCCCCCCCCAAAAAACCCACCCAAAAAAACAACCCCCCCCCCCCAAGAAAAAACACCAAACAAAAAAACCCACACCCCACAAAGCTATACAGGAAAGAAAAGACAGCATAAATATATGCCAGAAGGCAACAAAAACTTTGGTAACTCTCCCTTACACATAAGGAACAAACATGTCAGGTACATACTAAGGATTTCAAGTTAAAAAAATGCTATTGCGCCACCATAAAAACTTAAGAAATGTCTATTGCTGCTCCCAGAAAATCTCACAACTATCTCAAGCCTCTAGATAAATAATGCAGATTTCACTTTATAGTGCGATGTCAATCAACACCAGTGTATGCTGCCTCTCCTCAGTGTGAGCTACATATTTATTTAAAAGCCAATCTCTGAAGTTTTATATTTTCATTTTTTACTATTTCCCCTGCAAATTTAGACTGGCCCAGGTGTGTGTCTCATGTCCATCAGACAAAAAGGGTAAGAACTGTGCAGCAGAATTACTGGAAAAAAAATTTCCATCTCACAATACACTTTTGGTTGAGCCAATGACTCTCCAATACTACTTTTCACTCTCTCTCTACAACTGCAGACTGGTTCTCAGCATTCTACCACCTTAAAGCCTAAAACTTGGTCATGGAGAACTCAATTTTAGGCTTGCTGAATTATCTGGTGAAAGACTCAAGCAAGCTGTATGGACCCAGAGAGCTTCTGACAGTGAACACATTGTTTTGAGACTGCAAGTGAAAGGACCTTTATTAATTCAGAAATGAGCTGCAGCCTAGTAATTGCTACACTTTGGGATCTGTGAATGGAATTTAAGATCAAAACCCCAACAAATGCCAGCTCTGCTCCCAAAAGCAGAAGATATGCCGGTCCTCAGCAACGGAGCAGGATTTCCAAGATGTAAGTGCCATCTAGTGGCTGCCATAAACCTTCGGGTAACCACACATCACGGAAAGGTTACATTAAGGTTTACTTCAAGACTTCTGCGGTTGGAGTTATCCAATGTATTTGATTCCTGCAGGAATGCACTGAGTATATTAGTGTCTAAACGAACTCACCTAAATCTGCTATGCAGCACTGTCCGTTTTTCTTAACGAGGATATTTTTGCTCTTCAAATCCCGGTGAGAAATGGCAGGCTTCCCCTGGGTTCCAAATATCTCTATGTGCAAATGTGCAAGACCACTAGCTATGGACAGTACTATACGCAGGCAGCTGACAGTGTCCAGGGTAGTGAGCTGTAGGTAGTCATACAGAGACCCCATTTCATGGTAGTGGGTAATAAGCCACAACTGGGTACTGGAGTTTCTGGAAGTCATATCAAATGCAATGAAACCTACAGCGAGGAAGAAAAAAGGAGAAACAACAAAATAAAGTGTCAGAGCTCCTTCAAGACTCCCTCAAGAAAAGACTGAACGTTACTAGGCCCCTCTTGCAATTTAAAACTGTTTATTTAAAACTCTTCCACAACTGCACTGGAAACAGACTGCAGGTATTACCATGATGAAAAAAGAGCCAGCGTATTCTGGAACTCCAACTCAAATCTGTTCACAAGAATGTTCTTTTTAAGGACTTGGGGGTGGGGAAGTTTCCAGTTAAACAAAAACAGCACCAGGCTGTAGCACATCTGCCACTATCCACTCAACAGGAAAGAAGCAATACCTCAAACAGGCAAGTCGTAAGAAATGTAAGAAATTATTTCCATTTTTAAGGACAAGCAGCTAGTGCAGGCTGCTGAGAAAAAGGTTAAATGCACATCATATCCCAAGAAACAGACACCATATGCTGTGCCAGCTTCACATTCACAGCCAAGGTAAGCCTACTCAGCACTTTTAAACAACTGACCTCAACATGTCACAGGCTTGCTGTCCCTGCATGGAAAGTCATACCCT
>JBCJKH010042063.1:0-67964 GCA_039877255.1 Loriculus beryllinus | reverse complement strand
TAAAGCTTGAACAGGGAAGGTTTAGATTGGATATGAGGAAGAAATTCTTTACTGTAAGGGTGGTGAGGCACTGGAATGGGTTGTCCAGGGAAGCTGTGAGTGCTCCATCGCTGGCAGTGTTCAAGGCCAGGTTGGGCGAAGCCTTGGGAGGCATGGTTTAGTGTGGGGTGTCCCTGCTTATGGTAGAGGGGTTGGAACTAGATGATCTTAAGGTCCTTTCCAACCCTAACGATTCTATGATTCTATGAATTCCAGATCTCTAATCTGGTGATCCTTTTCTAACTCTAAATCTAACTGAACACTAGTTAATAAACATGTTTGTTTCACAGTTTGAAAACTTCAAATTGAGCCTGCTTTTTCATTTAGCTTACGAAGTACCCAAGCAAGCCTAGTTTGTATTTCTTAAAATTGCTTTACTAAACAAAACTTAAATTTTTCAACTGTAAAGCACAGATGAAATTTGAACCTTTCTTCTGCATAGATCTGAGATGAATTTTTTCACTTCACTTTCTAAAACCAAATATGTTTGTCAGCTGAAGCCTGAAGCTCAGTATATTATATAAGCAACTGAGGAAAACCAGTTGATCAGGATGGAGATAAAGCCTTCCCTCTGCATTGTTGCCAAGACTGGGCACTAAAGGCAGACAAGAATTGGACTCACCTACACACTCTACGAGTGTGATTTGGCGAGCCACCGTTCTTTGCACCAAGAAAGGAAGCCCAGAACCACTTCCAGATGTGCAGGAATGATCCAACAAATCCTGATCAAAAAGAAAAGCAGAAGATTATAACCTATGAGAAACTGCAACTCCCCTTCACTCCCACCCCGTTTAAATACACAAAGGTACACCACTTCACAGGACAGCTTAAAGTTGAAGCCCATTGGTATCTCAATGGTCTGGCAATGCCATTTGGGCAATCAAGAGTCAAGACATGTTGCTGCCACCATCATACAGATGGACAGAAAATGGTCTTCACAAGATCTTACCACTTCAGAGAACATCCCATGCCTAGAAGAGACTGGTAGGGGAACAGTAACTTCTGCATAATCACTTTCTCTTGGAAGTTTTGTAAGCAGCAAATTAAGGAACAGAAAACAAATCAAGCATTCTCAGCTTTCTTATTCTGTCTTTATCTTATATTGGGCATTGCAGTATCATTTCATTTACTAAATAATTCTGTTAAATAAATTACAATAAAATTACTGTCTGTGAACCTAGAAGCTCACTCACAACCAACCAGCTATCCTCTGCAGTGAAATTCCACCCTGTTCCAGCACTTTGCTCTCTTACTTTGCTTATGCTCTCCCAGGTCTGTATGTCACCTATTTCAAATAGCTTCGTAACAACATTTTATTGCAAGACAGAAAACTACAGGAAAAATCTGAGCCATCTCAAAAATAAACAAACTTGTTTTCTCTGACTTCTCTGTCCAAAACCCTCATCCCTATACAGATAGCAGGAAGAAAAACTGCAGCTGCATTTGAACATTCCCTCAGACTTTTTCCATTCTTCCAGCCACCTGCAGTTTCCTCCTACAAAAGAAGACTAGGAGGGCACAGCAACACAAGTGTGTTTTCACTAATTAGAGCTGAGGTCATGTTCCAGCCCCACCAAACTGTGGTATAGAATACTCTCAAGATCTATTTTACAAATCCTTATGAATAAACATGTATTAGAAAGAGACATTCAGAATTGAACTTTAATTACTATGAACAGACTCTAGAAACAGCCACTGCTGCAAGTTTTTAACTCAAACGGTAAGACAAAGCCAACATATTCCTGCAGTACAACTTGCTTTTTCAGCACCTTTTTAATCCAGATTATGTGGCCTGCACACAATCTGCGCTCAGCTGGCTGTTTTCTCTGAAACAATACAGGGAGGAGAGTCAATTTTGCTGAAAAAACCTATATATGAGTGTCTTTTGAGTCTGTATAAGCCAAGCTGAGAAGTGACAGCCCGCAGCTCCCATCACTTTGTTTTCAAATCATTTTCAGTTATAAATAACTGTACCAAACTTGAATAGCTTAGGCCAAAACTCCCCATGACTTACCTGCCACAGAATGGCTTTTTTGTTTTCTCTTCCTGAGGGACTGTGCATCTAGCATGGTTCAGCCACCAGAGGGGAGGATTATGACACATTATTTGGGTGTTGTCTTTTAAAGAAGTTCTGATTTGTAGCAGAGACTTAAGATTTATCAGAGAGCCCCTTGGGTGCCAGACATGCTTTTGACTGTTCCTCGTGGGGCTCTCAGTCTTCAGCCACTTCAAAAGCTTATGGTTTAAAACATCTGTTGATAGGCATGTGAGTCTGTTAATCTGGAGACGTTTTGCCTCAGTTTTTAATGTCCAAATAATTTGTCATGAGCGTCCTCCCCTCTGGTGGCTGAACCATGCTAAATGCACAGTCCCTCAAGAAAAGAAACCAAAAAATCCATTCTGTGGTAAGGTAAATCATGGGAAGTTCTGGCCTAAACTATTCAAGGTTGGTACAGTTATTTATAACTGAAAATGAGTTTGAAAATGGACAAGGTGATAGGAGCTGCGGGCGGTCACCTCTCAGCTTGGCTTATAGAGACCTGTATCACCTACATTCAATGTCACCGATACTCCACAAGATTTTCTGTAACAAGTCTTCCTTGAAAGTTTTTATCTGTTTATGGTATGTTTACAGATTTCAAACTGTAAGCTTATTAAAAAACAAACAAAACCAACAAACAAACAAAAAAAACAAACACAAAAAAACCCCTGAGATTCTAATTGAATGTTAAGAACCTCTTGGCCTTTTAAAGTATTAATACCCAGCTGCTTTCATAGCTGGGACTTCCACACTACTTTCAAAGCATCAACTACCATCTTACTGGAGGGTTTTTTTGTTTTACAAAGGAAAAAGGGATTGAAAAAAAAAAAAAGCATAAGCATAATCAACTTCCCAGTATTTCCAGCAAACCACACAACTGGGCTTTAACCAGACAAACTCTTTGTTCTAATAATTTTTTAACGAGTGCTCAAGAAAACGATAATCTAAGAATGCCAGGAGACTGCTATTTTGCTTTTTAATACAAACTGAAAGCTAATTTTCCTTCCTGCTTGTATGAGAGGCAAAAGAAAAACCCCACCATAAACTTATCTGCAATGACTGTAAAAACAAGATTTAAAGAGGCCACAGCCCTTTCCATTCCCCATTAGGAAGCCTAGTGATTTAAGCATTTGCTACACTATGGAGACTAATCCTAAACGTAAACTAATCTAACATGTAACAAACCCAGCAACTTAAGCCACACAATGGAAAAGAAAAAAATCGGGAATTTAAAGACTACTTACTGTCTAGATTAACTTTTAGAAACAAGAAACTATCTTTTCTTTCTTTTCTCTCACATCACCAGCACTCAAGACGTACACCAGAGGCACACTGATCATAAAGCTAAGAGCATCTGACAGCCAAACACAAACCAGCAGACCAAGCCTTTACAGTTAGCAACTTCTCCACTTTCTTTTTAAAAGAATTTTGATTTACTCTTCTGAGGTTTTATCACCATTTCCAAGTACCATTAAATGACTGGATGTGCAAAACGTTCACAAATGGAATGGAAATGGTCTTGCACTGATAAGAGATAAGAGCTGGAAGCCAGTGCTTAAAGACAGATAAACAGTTGCAAACATGCCCAATTCACGGTGAACACATCAAAACTGGCTGGTTTTGAACAGTAACACAGAATCAGCCCTTCTGGGTTAATTAAAGAAACCCAAAGGCATTGAAAAAAAATTAGCAAGTATAGTTTATGGAGCTGAAGCAATCTAGCAGGGCAGCAACAGACAGCTGCTGCAGTTTGCACCACAGCTGATCCTGCAGTCCCAGGAAGTAGCTGGACACATTAAGCTCAGACGAAGGCAACTTCCCTTGCTCTATCTTACTAAGGAAACTACCATTTAGAAGCCAAAACTCTTATAAGAATGGCCACTTTGAAGTCCCTCTAGATCAGTATCTTGCCTCTGACTATACCCAAATCCCATGTCCTTTATTAGCATATTACCAGTGTAATTGGAGTATTAGACATAGGAATATCAGATAAATGGAACTATATAAGGGCACTAGGTTATCACACTATTGGGATACTAAAGGTGGAGTGAATGAAGCAAATATGTGAATACTTACACATACATGATACTTTCGTCTAATGCTCTCCCAGTCTCCAAGCACACCGAGCTCAGGAACCTCCTTAGCTGGATTTTTTTTATGTGTTTAGCATAGTCTTTTCATCCTGTTGCTCTTTGAATGTATACAAACCTATAGCACCTAGCAAAATCATCAGGCAAGGAGTTCCACTGGTTGAATTACATCTGTGTTAAGAATCACCTTCTTTATATTTATCCTTGCTCTTGCATGCTAATTTTGATGATGCCTTCCCATTACCATATTGAAGAAGGCAAACAAGCTGATTCCTATCCATCCTCTTCTATCCCTTGCCACACTGGCCATCTCCATCATACCCCACAGCTACTTAAGATAACCAAGCTCTTCTTCTTGACTGAAGAACTGGTTTACTTGTTCCCTACACAGGCTCTTTCAAAAATGTGTATTGGGGAATCCAGATCACTGTAAGTTTGATTACTCAGTTTTAACTTATTCCTCCTTAAAAAAAGGAATCTTCCCTGCCTCAGCAGCATCCCTTACCAGCCATCTCAAACCCTGAAAACTTACTTGTCAGGACATACTGCCTTGTGAATGAAAGGCTTTTCCATGTGACCCCTGCAGCACTTATTCACAGCAGTATTTTACAGAAGCATCACTGCCTCAAAACAAAAAGATGAAAGAAAGTTTCCAAACTGCCTAAAATACTTAATTTTCTTGAGCAGTCCCATGGATCTTTCTTTTAATATATTCCCATAGCTGGGCCTGCAAAGCAGTTGTCAACTTTTAGGTAATGAGGTGAAACCATTTTCTGGCATATTTTTTGGACATAGTCAAAACTGCTTCCCTAGTTGATGGTAACCAACACTTTCTTCTAAGGAAGATACTGAAGGCAACTCTACACTTAAAGAAATACCTGTTTCAGTTTCTTCCTCCTACAGAGAAAAACACAGTCCAAAACACAGAAAGAAGATGCCCAGATGATGTATTTAGTAACGTACAAAAATATTCAGGGTTTGGACCATTTTTCTTTAGTCATTCAGACACTGCTTCTACAAACAGTTTGACTACTGTTTATAGCAATTCTGCAAGTCAAAGGAGCTCTGTTTGCAAACACTATCTTTGGATAAATTTCACTTAAACTATGCTTTCACGAGCATAGGAATGTCACCACAGAAGTCCTGGTCCTAAGTGGCATCCCTGGCAGCAAAACATCCTGTTATAGACATGGCCATATCCAGAGGATACTAGAGGGGAATTGAGAAATGAAGAAATCTCAAACAAATTTTCACCATGCACACAGGTTACTTACTGCTAATGTGCTGTCTCCAACATTTGATGCAATGAGTCCCTCAATTGTGCCATATTCTGCATCCCTAGAATTGAGCCTCTCCATATGGTTTTTCTGTATTCTCCGGAAGACCAGCACAGCTACTGCCGAAAAAACTATTAACACTATCACAGGAGCCAGTATAACGATGATTAGTGTTTCCATGCTGTAACCTGCAGCTTCACCTTGAAAGGTTTGCCCTTGGAAAAGAGAGAGAAGGGGGAAAAAAGCAGTGGGTGAGGACAAGAGAGAAAAAAAAAAAATTACATATTTCCAAAGAAAGTCTTTAAAAGAAGTCATACTGACACCAACATCTAACTTGGTAGCCATCTAGTCTGAAAGAGAGGTCAGGACACAGCCTACAAGTGTGCACTTACACAGAATATACTACCACAACTCCCTGACCGGAGAGCGGTCAGAACAACCCAGATGCTTCAGAACACTCACAGGCAGTAACTCAACTCTGACTGCACACTCTAACTGCTGTCATTCATCCAGGCACACAGACCATGCAACATGTGGACATCAGACGTGTGCCAGTGGACCCCAGGGTAGGGAACAAAGTTGAAAGGGCCTTACTGCACTGATTAAAGCCTTATTTTCGCTAGCACTGAAACCATCTCATATCACACAAAAGCAATTTTTTTTTTCCTGAAAATTCACTATTAATAAGCCTCTCACCTTTAGAAGAAGGCAACTGTGCAGTGATATTCATGTTGCACAGGTATCCCTGGCAGCACTCCACAGCTTGGTCAGGAGACGGTGGTGTTTTGCACGTCATTTTCCCTTGTTCATAGACTTGGAAGCAGCCTTTCTGGTAAACCTTAGCACCATCATTAATGCTCAGGGAAGCGAAACATTGCTGGCCTTGGCATCGATCTCCATTCCCACAGGACATGCCTTCACACACACATTCATAGGGTTCATCTGTAAAAGGGAAGAGTTGAGGAAAAAACACTATTGTATTCTTAATCGCTTCACTTATATAGAGATAATGAAATCATTAGACAATAAACCCCTCTGTTTAAGGGAAGAAATATTATTTGCAGCTAAGTGCTGAAGAACCACTAAGTAGGAGCTAACAATACTTATTTAGCCATTGCAGCAGGGTAAAGATATGAGCTTGCACCAAAGAAATACCAGTGCTATCTGCCCACTCCAAGCACTCAAATTCTAGAGTGTAGTGAAATTTTACATGACCTTTCTCACATATGCTACTGCAGGTATGCAACATGAGTGTTTTATTTACACAGGGATGCTCAGCAGAAGAAAAATCCCCTAACAAACAATAAAAATTTAAAACAGATATGCTAAACCACATTAACTATCTCCACATAAAAACATTCCCAAGCATTTCGGCAATTACTTTAATCAAATTAAGGCCATTTAAATTTGCAATGGACATAGCGACATAGGATTTAGTGGGTTTAATTACCCTGCTCAAAAAATAAATCTGGCCCTATTTTCCCAGGAAGACAAGCCTTTGGGGAGTATGTTGGGAGTCTGAGTAACCATAGAGATAAAAAGGCAAGCAGCAGCACACACTAGCAACAGGTACACCATTTCCCTTCCAATGCCAGACGCTTCAGCTAAATAAATGGATAAACTTCTAAGAGAATGCATAGGGTAGGATACTAAATTTTTAAGTATCCTCAGCAAAGTACCTGGACATGGCTAGCTGGGAGAAACCTGCTTTCCCTGTGCCACTTTCAGGAATGGCACCTGCCTTTAAACATGCAGCACTGGATCACTCCAGTTCCTGCCGGAGCAAAAACCACCCTCAACAAGCTAATGGAGAATGCTGGGAGGTCTTCAGTTTCCTGGAAAATGCAGGCACCCACAGTGGTAAACAGCCATGCACACTCACACAGAAGGCTAAAGCAATGAAAAAGTCCTGTCACACACATCCTGTGTGACACACACACTTATGGCAACTTAACTTATATTTCCATTCTTCTTTACAGTTCTAACAAGAAAAATTTCCAGCCACACAAACAGTGGATGGTCTTAAAACACGAACTAAGCATACCACACGTTGGACTTTTTCAAGCCTATCATTAGTTTGCCCACTGGGAATATAAGTCAGTTTGTTTCCTGCTTTGTTTTCTTCCCCTTCTTCCACAATGAAGAAATACACAAATACAAATTTTCATTTTTAAACTACTAACAAAAACAAAATTGGGGAAAGAATCCTGAAATCGAACAGTGTCACAGTGATTTCAAGTACTGAAATGCACTGCATCAGTAACTTCACTAATTTTGTGGAACTTACAGAAAAAATATGCCAAACATTTCTATAATCAAAGTATGTTCCTTCTCTCACAACAGCAGCAATAGAACACAACTGTATTGTAACACACAAGCCCTTAATCTTGGTCCACCTGGCTGCAACTGCGACCGGCATTCAATGCCAAGACCCTATTTCCTCCCACGGCATGGTCACAATTGCCTGAGAGCACAAAGATCTGTGCTTTCAGCCAGGACAGCCTTCCCCAGACAGCCCTTTAGCAACAAGGCTTTTGGTACCTCCCTGTGAGTGGGACATTTTTGTTGTCACTGACAAAACACTGGCCTGTGGGACAGACCTAAGGAAGTTCTCATGCTGGAGTAATACAATTTCAGCTATTAACTGACGGCAAAAATAGCCGCTGTATGGAGGGCAGCTACGCTACCACTGGAAACCCATACCAAGTCCACAGGGAAAATTAATCTATTTTGCAGCCTGATCCAGCCTAAATCTTCCCTCTTGACCCAAAGTCTCTTTAAGATTGAGCAAGCCTCACACAAGCCAGAGGAACAGTTTCTAGCAGAAACACCTCCCCTCATGTACCACCTTTTGGAGGAGCTCAGCAATCTCCAAACAGACCAGGAAGCAACTGCACAGCCACAAGGCAGTTGACCAGTCCACACTCAGCAAACCCGATATCCCTTACAGGCAATGAACTAAGGCACTGCAACTCCAAACACATTAGCTGTGTTTTAGAAAGCTTGTCCTAGACTGAAGTCAGGGCAAGTGATCTAACATGATACACTGGCTCTGGAACTACTCAACAGAGCAAGAAGACACAGCAACATTGACTACATATATATATACACACACACACACGTGAACTGCTGCAGATCCCAATGTTTCCAAGGGGCAATACAGATCAATTAGCTGTAGAAATGACAGATTTCTGGTAAAGAACTCGTGGACTGGAAACAAGAGACACTCCCATAGACAACTGTTACTACTTCTTATGCCCAAACCGCTCCTTTCTTTACTTAGTTGTTTTTCCAACTCAACAGTATATTACCCTGAACTGGCCTGCCCTCCCCTTATTAACGCTCCTGCAGTGCCACACTCAGCTTATTCAGCAAGGCTTAATGAACAGCAAGGTTTATTCAGGCTGCAGAACCAGCCAAAGCCCTGACCGTGTCCTCCCGCTCCTGTCTCCGTGGGCCATCATTCGAGACAGAGCAGCAGGTCAGACACCTGAGAGCAGACAGACGGGGCAATGCTTCAGTGAACACATACAAGCTAAACACTGTACTGCATCAACAAAGCACTCTCCCGTGCACAAAACCAGCTGTGAAGGGCTGGATATATGAGCCTTATTTCCCCAAAGTGAAGCCAGCTGCACTTGCAGAGCATAGCTTTGTTGGCATAAGGTAAATCCACAGCAGAGGCAGAGCTGGACTAGGTGATGATACTTCTCCATGGCTCTCATGAGCAAGCAAATGTGCAGGACAGACAAGACCAGCAAATTATACAGGCCAGTTACAATCAAGAGGTTACAGCTGAAATACATCAACTCCCCCAACACACAAGCTCAAAGGTAAGCACCTGCTCAATAACAGTTCCAGGCGTTGAAGGCTGTCAGGGTAGCTACATACACAGCAGCCAGACAACACATGCAGGCAAGAAGCCAAGCTTAAGAATACTTCCATTACCTAAACATGTTTGCTGCATATATTTTTTGTTTCATAATACAGAAACTCATTGCTGCACTTGTGGCATACATACATATTGTGCATAAACACACAAAAAAATCTGACTTGCCACACAAAGATAGGTATTTGCATTAACTTTCATAATAATGAACTAATAAACCAGTTAATAACAAGTGTCAACACCGAGTCTCCTCTACTTTTTTTTGCTTATCCACTTTGTGGAAGTCAACAGCTCTGAGCACTGACTCTTAATTACCTAGGTGTTTCAACAGAACAAGAACCAAGATACCCCCCCCCCAGCCAGAACCCATGGGACACCAGAATAGTGGCTAGTGATGGAAACCTACAGGTGCAAAGAAGCAAAGTTACTTACTTCTGTGTGAAGTTTGTCACCCAACCTGTTACCAATCTGTAAACTTTGTTAACTGTTTGGGAAAATACCAAACTTCTCTCCAAGAAGCAGTAATACACTATATGTATTTCTGGTAACACACCTGAATTCGGAGGTGATCTTTTCGCATTCAGAAGAGTGATTAGTCAGGGGACACAAATTCAGAAGAAATACCATCTGAACACACACACACACCAAAAAAAAATCCTTTGAAATAGATTGCCTAGAGAGCTTGTGCATTCTCCACCTTATGGAGACATGCAGAACCTGACTGGACCTGGTCCCGGGTAACCTGCTGCAGCTGGCATTCTCTGACCAGCAGGGCTGGAATAATGATCTCAAGCGGTCCCTTCCAACCTCAACAGTTCTGTGATTTTCCGTTGAACAACTATTGCAATAGGCACTCAGCCTCCTTTTCTTATTCGCATTACAGAACACAGTTTAAACTACCTCTGACTTTAAAAAAAGCCTATATTAACTATGTGACAGTGTGTTAACTGTGTCAGCAAACACTGCAGTAGTTTTTAAAAGCATAAAAAATTAAGAATACCTATTGTTACTCTCAATTTTCTTACTGAAGAGAGTCTCTAATTACAAGACAAAGTATCACACCATCGCACCACCACCGCATACCTCCCCTTTCAAAATTTCACATAATTGTAGAATAACTCAAGTTGGAAGGGACCCATAAGGATCATCAAATCCAACTTCCTGCTCTTCACAGTACTAAACTTTACCTCGCAGATAAAGATTAGCATACCCTACTACACAGATACAATGTACATTAAGCTCATGCCTGTGAATGTTCAGAAGGATAACCTACACAGCACCACAAGACCTCTTACTATGTAGCTGGAAAAAAAGCCAGGTAGCCAAGGATGGACAGAGGTAAATGATCCTTAAACAAACCAGCCTTTTGCTCACCAAGAAATGACTTTATAATTTATTCTTCTTTACGAAAGAGTGAGGCAAAGCAAAAAGGAGCAACACCTTCAGTCACTAACTAGTGGGCAGAGAAGCTCCATCCGGTTGCTCTCCTCCAGGCCAGCCCACAGCTGTGCAGCAGGAAGGCGCCGTGGCTCCCTGGTCGCATACTGAACATGCACAGACACTGCAGTCATCGGCTAACCTCGGGCACACACAGCCAGTCCCACTCCTCAGAACCACTGTAAGCCAGCTTCCCAACCCGAGACCTCTCAGAGCTGTACTATGGCTGTTGTCCTCCCCGTAGCAGGCTTGCTGTTAGGCTTTGAGTGGGATCACACTTTCCAAATGGAAAATCCTGAAATCAAACCAAAAAGCTACAGTTCACCAGGAAGCCTCATTTCAGAGAGCTGCTGAAATCTCTAGTGGAATGAAAGGGACTTCATGATCAAAGGCCAAAACATGTCAAAGCATCAATATTAATTTCCTTTTTCAATAACTAGGATTGGAGAAGAGATAGGATTTGCTAGGGATTCGTATCACAATGAACTGAAGATGAAGAAAAGCAGACCTGAAAAAGTTACAGTACCTTCAGGGTCCATTTAACTGTACATCAGTTCTTTTTTGGTGGATAGCTTCCCTTTCTTAGCCATTTCAGGAAAACAGCAAATAAGCTTGTAGAGATGCCTGCTCAATTCTTAGTTTTATTTTCTATGTGTATAGTAACAAGCATTACACAACAGCCATAATAATCACAGAATCATTTACATTTGAAAATGATTCTTAACACCAGGTCCACCTTGCACTGCCAAATCCACCACTAAACCATTTTCATAAGTCACGTACGTAAACCAAGTCACATCTACACATCTTTTAAATGCCTGCAAGGATGGCAACTCCACCACTTCCCTGGGCAGCCTATAATAATTGATTTGATATAGGATTTACTAATTTAACAAATGCCTTTGAGGTTTCCAGCATTAAGAAACAGTTGTTTAGCTTTATTATTGTTTTTCATCTTACAAAACCCCCTAAAACCAGGAAAACCACAAGCGCTATGGCCACTGACCATCAGTTATAAAGCTACAAGGCTGAGCAGATGTGCCCAGCTCTGCAGAGGGACACCCTGCCAAAGCCCAGCTGCTGGGGACAGAGTGAGGCTGCTCCCAAAGCCAGCTTCCCACCAGCCACACAGCAGCTTCTGGAGTTTCAGTAGCTCCCAAATACTTCCTGGCTGTGGTGTGATGCAAGACCTTTCCCAGACTGCTCACTCCTTATAACCAAGAGTGAGGCTGCACTTGGCAGGGAAGCCAAGCTGCGAGAGGAGAGAATGGTCCAGATGCCTTCCTCCAGATACTGGAGAGAGCAGCAGCATCTCCTGCACCAGGTTCCTGACATGGCCATCAGGATCAGGAAACTCCATTGTGCACAGTTACCAGTAAGTGACAAACCCCATGGCTAAGCACGGGAACTGCATTATTTAGAAAGTGCTCTGCCTTAGACCTTAGTTTCTCGGGAAATGAAAAGCCTTTTTCCCCACTTTACAGGGCTAATAAAGAAATAACACAGAAGCAAGCACCGCAGCAAACCTTTAGAACAAAAGGATTTTCTGGACACTCAAGTAGGGAAGTAATATGTTTCTGCACTTGGAATTCTATACACTGTTTGGTTTTTATGGTTGGGCTGTGGGTTGTTTATTTTAAAAACGGGTCATGCTTAATCTCATCTTCTGAAACCTAGCAGCAACACAGAACTAATCAAATCTGCCTCCGAGTGTTACCCAAAGCTATGCCCAGACATTTTTCACTCAAAAATGCATAAAAACCCAAACCTAACACCCCCCCAAAAAAAAAACCAAGCCCACAAAGAACCTAACTGGTCCAAATCACAGTGAAAGTAAATGGACTGATCATGAAATACATGAGGGAGATTAGAAGGCTTTGTGACTTCTTGTTGTTTTGTGCAAAGGGAAGACAAATCAGTGTTCTGTCCCAAAACATCAACTTTTGAAAGTATTCAGAAAAAGCACATGGGAAAGCACATTGGTCAGAGTGCACCAGCCCCACTGCCATCGCCTGCTCACAGGCAACAGAGCATCAACTTCCATTTCCTCAAAGGATCTCCAAAGGCATGCTCTCCACAGGTCTGCACCTCTGGGCTTACCACGTTCACCCTAACACAGACTGATGGTACATAAGCACCAACCAGCACTTAGACACTCACAAAGCAGTGGGTTCTTCCATTGCTCCCAGCTGGTGAGGAAACCAAAACCTAGATGAAGAGATGTAAATGAAAGTTTGCTGAGGGGTCAATTAAGTATTTCTGCCTCCCCAAACGCTCAACTCGGAATTAGGAAACTATTTCCAAAAGGAAACAATAGGACTACTACTATCAAACACAAAAAGGGGGGGAAGAGCAGTACTGTTTACATGCATTAGACAAGTAACTGCTCACAGAAAAAGAAAACTCATTCTAGGAAGTACAAGGGGAGGAGAAGAGAAGTAATAAAGCAGAAAAAGCAAAGCAGGATTGTTGTGTCTCTTCTACAAAGTCTTTCACAGGAGCTCTATCACCGTGAGAGAGAAACACAGGCCCAAACACAGAAATCTACAGGAAGTGCTACTGGATAAACTCTCCCTCAGCATGGCAGCTCCACATCACAAACAGGAAACTCTGTTCTTTGTACACATCCAGTTGGCACAGGCAGACAGACAGCAAGAACACATCTGTGCATCTCCACTCACATGCTCCAACCCTCCACACAAACTCCATCCAAAGCCTGTTCCAGCTGCACATCTGGCCCAGCTCTACCCTTCCTCGCAGATGAGCAAGGAACGATCCTGTACCTCCAGTCTTAGCTCACAGTCCCAGAAAAAGAAAAACTCTTGGCATTGATTTAATGACTCTTTTCTTGCTGATCATTTATTGGCATGTTTCCAAGAGAAAGATAACACTGAAGCCCTAGAACCTACTTTTCTATTTTTAAGCCAAGTCAGGTCAAATCACTAGGGTACGAACATCTGCAAGGTACCTTTAGAATGGTAGGATGGGTTGATAATGTGGCCCTATGTGCTGCACTGCACAGGCAGCACAAATATCTGATTCCATATTTTGAACAAGAGAATCAGAACTTCAGACATTAACAGGCATCTTTTCCCCATGTTTCTCTTCTCCATCTACTGCTCTTCATCATGTTAAGGATGTGAAAGACATGTGATTAAAGATTTTTAATATATAAGCAACTCTGAAAGCCAAAACAACTGTTTGAGAAGCAGACAACTGCACTTCAAGAGTTGATAAGGTACACTGTAATAACTGCTACCAAACTTTATTTCAAGATAATATTGTCTCAATAACATTAGCAGTTTAATGTATTCTGACAAACACTAGTCCAATGTTCCTCCCTTTTTAAATTTCGTCTCAATTTCCTATTCATAGATATGACTGAAGTCAACGACTAGACCTCCATGCATTTTTAATCTTGGCCTTCCACCATCCATTCTAACATTTAACATACTCTGCCTTCTATCATTTGCACCAACATTTGAAGATAAATGCATTTTAGCAGAGTAGTTCTGATACATATTCCACAAGGTAAATAAGAGCCACTGCTCAAGCCCAGCTCTCCTACAGCACCATGACGCACATCACTCACCTTGCCAGCTCGGGGAGGGAAAGGCCATCATGATCAGCACAGGAAGAATCATCACTCCATCTACCATTGTAGTGCTGCAGAAAGAGAAGAGACATGAGAGCTGTGTACACTTGCACTGCTGTTTTAAAAACATAACCACCCCAAAATCAGCATTTAGCTACGCCTTTCATCAGTTTCTTACACAAAATGCAGAGCAACCAAGGTCAACTGGTCTCTTTTTTGCTGTCTTGTTTCCCAAGTAATTTCCTTCATTTAAAACATTCATAAATTTACTGCATGTTCCTTATTTTTATGGGGTTTTTTGTGGCTTTTTTTTTTTTGGTCACAGAAACATCACATGCAACTACACTGCATATATGGAAGCGTGCTACTATGAAAGCAAGAACCCTCTCAGTCCCAAGTACATGTGTGAAATAGAAGAGACATTCTTTCAACAAGGTACTAAAAAGCCAAATTATTGTGATCTGAAAAGGTCTGTAAAGTTGCATGTTATTTGGGCTTTAAGAGGAAAACAGAAAATATCTCAATCAGGGAACTCAGAACAACTTTAACCAGCAGAACCAATTGCTAGATCAAAATGTGTTTAAGGGAGACACCACTCTCAGAAGAATAATTTCCCAGATTAAGCTGCTTTTCCAAGGGTTTTCCTTTCAGCAGCCCAGCTTCATGTTCCTGCTGTTGAAGCCAGGTAACTACATCTTGCATGAAAACAGGCAGCTTCCAGCCCATACGCAAAAGAGGAACATGCTGCCTCTAAAACAGTAAATAATGGAGTGAATTCTCCTGTGTGTTTCAGATCTTTTCCAGGATACTTGGTCTTCACAGGAAAAGAGAATTTTCAGGTTTTTTACCCTGAAGTACGAATTATTTAACAGGTTTCTGTAAATAAGATTAAGAGTTTCTTAAACTCTGCATTTAACTGATCATCAAAATAAAGGAACAGAGATTAACTACAGTAAATCTTCATGGCATTTAACCGAACAAGCAGGGCTGGATGACTCAGAAGGGCTTGTCAGTCCTGTGCTACTTGGTTCCTATCAAGACTCTTTGGATAATCACATGCCATAATATTTCAGTTGAAAGCAGCAAAGTGACTCCCATTGACCAAGGCACTGAGCCATTACCATTCTTCTTACATGTAAGTATTTGTCTTCATTTCTCAGATTTAATTTTACTGAAGCAGATGAAACTTAAATTTTATATTGCCATTTTTCTTTCAGATATCTTCTGTTGCTGCCTTTTCAGATCATTAGCAGACTGCTTAAGTGCTCGGTGATGAAAGCCAAGCCATTTACTTTATTTGTTTCCTGACATAGATTTGTTTTGCAGAATATGAGAAACATTTTGGTAATTGCTTCACCATCAGTTAAAATGATCAAAAATTTCTGAACCCAAGTACTCAGCTTCTGTCCTCAGAGAAAGGATGAGGCAGTGCTCACCACAACCTTCAGGACTGAAACTCCTACTTTCAAATATCCCCTCACCAAGTGACTTTGCCTTCCTCATTCTTGATGCACATGAATGCATTCTTAACACATGCCAGTATTTAACCTTCAACAGTTATGCTGGAAACATGAAGTTACACACAGCATGATCACTGAGCCATCCAGTGCAGAAAGTTTAAAACAACAGCTTAGAGGGGTCTGCTGCTCCCAAGGGGGGTGGCTGCAGGACAGGAGAGCCATGCTGCCCTTCCTCCTTAGCCCCTGTGTGTGCTTCCTGGGGCTAAACAGCTTACACAGCATTTTCCTCAGCATTACACCAGGTAACTCTCTGCAAGTCTAGACAAAGGTGGCTCATGAGACATGCCTTCTTTCAACACATCAATGGTTCAAAGAGCAGAGGCAGAACACTTTGATTTTAATGATGCCGGCCCGCAGCCGCAGCAGAGCTGGGCAAGCCAACTGCCCTGAAGGCTGCTGGGCAGAGGGGAGTGCATGGCGAGCCTAGCAGGAACTGGCAGCCATTCTACCTGGAGAGCCCTTCAGACAGGAGGGACACTGAGCACAAGGGAAAAGAGCTTTAAGAGACAAAAAATGACTTAAACAACAGAGTGGGTTAAGAGTTAAACAGCATGCGGCTCACACGCAGAGCGGTTGCCAGGTTTTTTTACAGATTCATGGCTGCATCCTCCATGCTCAATTAAAAAGCAACAGGGGTTGTTATCTACTGGTGGGGAGCCATCACACCACCTCCAACACTGCAGGTTAGCTCAGAGACCCGCACACATTGCAGATTCCCCTTCACTGGCTCTGTCCCTCCTCCCAGCACCCACCATGTTCAAGTACCCCTCACCCCTGGCCCCTTTTTCAACCCCTTCTTCCTACCAAACATGGCTGAAGCCAGGAAGGACCTGCAATGAGTCCAGTTCTGTCAGGAAAGGAGGCTGAACACAAGAAACATGAGCTGGCTGGAGCTCAGGAATTTAAGATACAGGAAACGGACAATAGCATGGAAACCAGGAAAACACTACAAGTTGCATGTGCCTTTTTGTCTTCTTTTCCATTTATTTCTATACTCAAAAAGATACTTTTATATTTATCTATTCACAAACCCCTGCCCTGTATTTTTCACGGGAAGGAGGAGGAAGCAAATCCAACCTGCATCCCCCTAAAGAGACAAACAACCTTCCACAGCTACAACGAAGGAAAGTTGTAACACTCAGGCTGATAAAATGAACTCCCCATCCTCTGCTTCCACACGTCCCGCATCCAAACCAGCATGGGCTGAGACAAACTGCAGTTCAGCAAATACGAAGGATTTTTACCAGTCCTCACCAAAGCGATCAAATAAGGAAAAAAGCCACAAAACCACAGTAAAAGTCATTCTTAATCCCTCATCCACAACGCTCTTCAGAATTCCTCTCCAACCAAGCCCAACTATGACTTCATTGAGTAACACACCTGAAACTACACCAACATTTTTTGTTAAGCATATTTAAGTGCCCAACAGAAGAAAGGCTGTCATCCTTCCCCTGCCCCACAGCTGCAGGGGAGCTGCACACCCTGAAGAGGGGAAGCCACCTGAGGTGACCTGGCAGGCAAGCGCAGCAGGAGCTGGGTCAGGGGCTGCTCGGGCCTGGATCCTGGTCCTGTGGGTCAGGAACAGCTTGCTCAATGCCTGCAGAAAGTCCTGCCAAAGGACCCCACACTCAGCCCTGCATTAGCAAGCAAGTACCTGTGCAACCCTCTCTGGTAGAGTCACTTTTATGAATAGACTTTCCCCATTACAAATGCATCCAACAACAAAATCAGAGTATTATCAGGCGTTACACATTTCACAGCATGCACAGTCCTCTCAAAGAAAGAAGCCTTGCTTCTATGAAACTTTGTTCTGTAGACACTAATTTTCCCCAAAGCCTCAAAGAATATTTTGCCTGCTTTTGCTCAGAAGTGCTGCGAATACTTACAGCAGCCTATAAAAAACCCACCCTGCATATACTTATTGCCAACTGAAATCCAGTGCCATGTATGTGCAGATTCTGTACAGCTCTGTGGCTTCTGGCAAGCTGCCCATGGAACCCTCAGCAGGACACAGCCCAGTTACACCACCTCAGCTGGGGCTGCAGACACTGGGAGACCAGAGGAGAGAGAGTCTCTACCCTCTGCAAAAAACTGATTTTCCCCTTCAATTCCATTCTAAAAATTAAGAGCTATAAATAAAATTCCTCACTACATCAAAGGCATGTCAAGTCCTTAACCCCTGCTTTAAGACAAGCGAACATTTCAAGTGGCATCAGGCAAGGTCTGCTCTGAGACCAAGCCATTACCCAGTGCCAGCCGACGCACTGCTTGGACAACTGAAATCCTGCCAGGATCTTGGGAGAGGTGTCACCATCCCTTGCTGGCTGCCATTTTGCTCAGGGTATACTGTATCTGCCGCGCGCCTGTTAAATCAGCAGTTAAAAATAAGCCTGGAAGCATGCAGATTGCAAAGGGGCCATGGGATGCAGGCTGGGAAGGCCCTCTCCAGGGATCCCACTGGGCATCGGCCCCGCTCAGAGCCACCGCAGGTGCCAAGAAGGGAATGGAGCCACGGTGTCCTGCAGCTCTGACATGTTATTGTTTTTCACACTCATCTCTATTTCCCTTTCAGGTTATCCCAGTTGCAAGCTGCAGACACAGCAGAGGATGAGTTTAAAGGTCCCAAGTCCATTGCTTAAAAAAAAAAAGGTACTTTCACAAAAATCAAAACAAAAACAACCAAAACAACCCCACACACCCCCATCAAAACGTAAAAACAATAACATGTATGTATGAACCAAATCTGGCTCTAGTGGCGCAAGCAAGCAAGCACATCTCTTCCACTTACGACTTGTTTAGAAAGAAAATACAGGAACAAAACATTCCTTTATAAAACTTCATAGCAAGTTGCTATGAATCTAGAGATGTATCAGATATCCAGTTACTGTCTGGTGTTCGGATTCATGAGAACTTTTTCCAAAGGGGAAGATTGTGATTTAATCCAGAAAGAGAAAGAGGCACCAGAAAGCAACTAGCAAAACCACACAAAACTTATTTTCCTTTCCAGACACACCAATCTTCACACTGACTTACCCCCAACTCCTCAGCACATCCTGCAGCCCTCTCAGCTGCAGAAGTCATCAGAGGGCATTCCCACCACCAACACCTGGGTCAAACCAATCAGGGCCATGGGGCAGAGCTGGAGGCAGGAAGCAGTGACTGTGTACATCCATGTACAATGAAAAGAAGGTAATTTGATTTTACCTTTTTCCTATAGAAGCAAATAAGAAAACCTGAAATTTGCTATAGATCACAGTGGAAAAGTCTCTTTAAAAGCAGCAGCTAACAGATTTTCACACAACTCTTCTACGAAGCGCAGGCAACAAGGTGAACCTAGCTTCAGAGCAGGCATCTCATATCTACTCTGAAGTCAGCTTTGGACTCCAAAGAAGGAATCAGTTAAAACAGCTTTCAGAATCCTAAATGAACAGTAAAAAGCGTGTCATATGGTAGACAGAATACTTGGCTAGCACACGCAACTTAACATACAGATGTGAAACTGATTTTTTAGGTAACTACTGGAATTCTTCCTGCTTGCATTAATAAAGTCCCAACTCACTTAAAAAAAATCCATCCTGAAAGCCACAATACCTTTTGTACTTTCACAGCAAATGGAAATCACTTTCTCTTTTCTTCCTAAGAAAACTATTTGTCTCCTGCCAAACCATTCCTTTGCAGCCTGACAGCAACATGGGGGTGAGGGAGACCTCAGATCCAGAGCTGGCACTCTTGAGATTGCTGCCTCAACAAGCTGCAGGGGAGAGCAGAAACAGGAGCTAAGCTGACATGAAACACCCCACAGCACAGGCTGCGGAGAAAGCGTTTTTAGTTTCCAATGCCACCACACAGATACAGAGCAAAGACCACGCCAGACAAAAGAGCAACTCCAATTAGTGAAGAAATTAAAGATTACAATTCATCTCAATATGACACAGACATGGGAACACGAATGATTAGAGGTGTTCAGACTTTTCTGATGAGATCAGAGGCACCCACACTACCACTGACAGTCCCAGTGGCACCCTGCCAAGAGCCCAAGGGCTGTACATATTTTGCATGTACCTCACTAGATTTGTATCAAAAGAAAACATCCATAATGCAGGATTGTAATTCTATCATCCACACAATAGCCACACACAAGCTAAATTCATCAACAGCTGTGTCTTTAGAAGGAAAGCCGTACATTCAAAAGCAATAATTCACTGCTTGCTTTTTTCTTCTTTTTTTAATTGAAACTCACACAAGCTAACTAACAACCTCAGAACAGCCCACACAAAGGCATTCCTAACGTCAGAGAATGGCAACCCTGCGTATTCTTTCTTAAAGTCTAAACTTTATTGCCAGCAAGATGGAAGCCAGCCACAAACTCCATTTGGCATCCACCTGCAAGTGCACAAGGCACACATCAATACGCTTCAGCTCAAGAAAATCTGCAAAAGATTGCCACCTTGAAAGGCTGAATGTCTTGGATTCAAATAACTGAGAGGGAGAGCGAAGTGTGCAAGACACTGGTTCTCCTACATGCTTATTCAAAGCAAGTATCACGACACTGCTGAATAAAAATAAAACCACCAAGAGGAAATCAATCCATACAATGTAAAATATCACACAAGTTACTTTTTATGAAGTTAATAGCTTTGAATATGCTTATAAAGAGCCACTCCTTAGGTTCTTAAAAGAAAATGAAAGATGTAACAAAGAACAAGTGCCACTTACAGGAACAAAATCCTGTTTGGTCTCTCTCCTGGCATATGCCAGTACAAATCCATTTATTGCCTGTGCTGTCACCCAAAGGGTCCAGCTGACACACCAACTGCAGAAGTGATATAGCATGGGATCACAAATAATAAACATTCACAGTGTCAGGGTGGGGGGGACAGACACATGACAACACAGAGGGACAACACAACCACTTAAGAGATATAAAAATACCTTACCTAGGCAAAGAAGTGAACCCAAAGCAGCACCAGCCCCTTCCCAAGTGGGGTGGAGAGGCATGGGTCACACACGCAGAGCTCCTCCCTTAATAGGGGGGAAGGCAGAGCTCCCTGGTGCTCACAACAGGGTAATTCCCAGGGAACAAGCCGAGCAGATTAAGGCCCAGTATTCACAAAGGGCACAGAACAGACTAAAAATAATGCTAGCTTCCCCATGTGGGTCAGCTGGTAAGCAGGGGGACTCACAACCTAGTATGTGGGCTGAGGACAGCTGTATGAAGTTCAAGGAGGCTAAGTGCCGGGTCCTGCACAACCCCATGCCATGCTACAGGACTGGGGAAGAGTAGCTGGGAAGCTGCAGGGTGGAAAAGGACCTGGTGTGTTGGTTGACAGATGTTGAATATGACCCAGCTTGTGTCCAGGCAGCCAAGAACATCCTGGCTTGTATCAGCAATAGTACGGCCAGCAGGACTAGGGCAGTCATACACCCCTTGAACAGGGCACTGCTGAGGCCACACCTCAAATCCTGTCTTTGGTTTTGGGCCTCTCACTCTAAAACAGACATTGAGGTCCTGAAGCATGTACAGAGAAGGGTAACAAAGCTGGGGAAGCATTTGGAACACAAGTCTCATGAGGAGCAACAGAGAACTGGAGTTGTTCAGCCTGGAAACAAAAGCAGGCTCAGGGGAGACCTTACTGCTCTCTACAACTGCCTGAAAGGAGATGGTAGTGAGGTTGGGTTCTGTCTCTTCTCCCAAGTAAAGAGTGGTAGGATCAGAGGAAACAGCCTCAAGTTGAGGTTTCAATTCCTTACCCAAAAAGACTTGTTCAGCACTGGTACAGGCTGCCCAGGGTGGAGTCACTATCCCTGAAGGGTTTTAAAAACATGCAGATATAGAACTTGGAAACACTGTTTAGTGGTGGGCTTGGCAGTGGTGGGTTAGCAGTTGAACTTCATGATCTTAAATTGCTTAAACAATTCTATGATTCTATGTGGGCAGCAGAACTTGTGGCTTAAGGAGACAGAAGCGGCTTGTTAGGAAGTCCAAATATGAAGATCTGGGTTCTGCGCAGGTATTGCATCAATACAGGTGTCTTACGCAACCCAATACTGGATGGCTTACTCAAACGATGAAGTAAGCACAGACATTTTTAAATTGATTTAAAACCCTCAATATATATTGCAAGTTCCTGGTGCCTTTTAAGACATGTGCATGTCTTTCCATATCATTTACTGCCTTGCAGGGTAAATAAATTCACCAGGAGGCAGCTATCAAGGATTAACATTGTACCATGGAATAGCTTTCCTCTGCAGAGCCTACACATAGAAGCATAACTTAAACATGCTCATATTCATATGGTTCATTAATTATGTCATCATTATGAACATCTTGGAAGTTAGGTATAGAATTCCAAATGCGCAAATAACCAGCTACACATGGTTTCATTTATATGGACAGACATTATAACAGACATTAAATTGCAAGCAGTACCATGAGACAGTCAAGCAGAGTCAAGCATGCAGTAGCTTCATCGGAAGATACATTTGCCCGAGGCATTGAGTAGGTATCAGTTCAAGACATTGTTAGATACACATGAATTCTTGTGGCTTCTCACAGATTTCAAACATAAACAAAGATGCTATTATACTACCTATGTCTTACTGCTACACAGGTATTACTACTACATGCCACACAGACAGTTCCTACCAGAGAGGAACACTGCATTCTGTAATTGTCACAAAAAAGGCCCCATTGCACAGCTGCAAAGTTTCTTGGACATCTGAGTTGTAGACAGCCTTAGGTAGCACTCGCTTTGCTAAGGCCATTCCAAGCGTCCACACAAACTGGAGACAATTTCCGATAATATCTGGCAACTTAATTTGTGAGGGGCCTTGGGCATAAGAGACAAGCAAAACGTCCTTTCAAATCCTGCTGCAAAACACACTGCATTTCTGCATATAGCTGTTCAGAAGCCAGAATCTGCTGTCAGACCTCAGCACAGAACTTCCAGTGAAGATATAAACTCTCAACAGTAAATCAGCGGTGACTAAGACCCAAACACAAATATCTTCAACTGACAAATTATCAGAATCACCTGTAAAAGATGTTTCTGTGCTCTTCAGAAAGTCACCACACAAACCCAAAATGAGCACAGGAACAGCTACTTATTTTAACTTACTCAAAGTCTGCCTCTTTGAGACTTGGCCTGCTTTCATCCAGCTAGCAATACTTTATTTATTAAAGATTTTATCTGTGCAGTATGTGACGAAGGAGCACAGGGAAGAACACACTTTCACAGCTTGCAGGTGTTTCAGAATTGCCTGTCAAACACTGTTTCCATCCCATCCTAGGCGTGTCTGTCTTGACAGGTGAGGAAAACAAGAAGTATGGGCAGAAACACTGAGCCTAGATCATAGCTGCATAGAAAGGGCATATAGTCAGGCAGAGGATCAGAGTAAGGTTTTATTAGGATATTATTTCACAACCAGTTTGAACCAGTCTAAGACACAGAGAGTGCCAAAACTGGTCACCCAATCATGTCCTCAGCTAACCGCCATCACACTAGGCAGGCTCCTACCCCTCTACTTGCAGTGGTTGCAAGGCCATGGGATAAGCCAGATCAGGCCACTGATAAGACCACACACTCTTTAGTCTTCATTGTGACTAAACATGGGAGGCTCAGCCCAGCAGTGCAATGGTTCCAGTGCTAGCAGAGGAGAGGTGGTGGGAACACAACACCTCTCAGAGATGGGCACCCCTTCAGCAGCAGCAAAATCTGAGGCTGGTTAAACACATACACCTAACCCCAAACCCAACCAACCAATGATACTGAAAACACAACTTCAGTTAAGACACACAGCAGGGTCTTACCTGCCCCCTAGCCTTCCAAATTAAACATTTTTTAAAAGCAAAATCCTAACTATCTGCCAAGTAAAGGAGTATTTTCATCAGAACATTCCTCTAGGTTTTGCTGGGTTTAGTCTAAAACCAAGCTCCCAATTTTTTTACTCACTTTTACTCTCCTTTTGCCAAGCAATTGTCAGCTCCCCCTCCTAACACAGGCTTGGTTCAGCACAGCACCCTCCTAGCAGACTCCTCCTTGCCAATTCACGAGAGCCCTGAAGGGAAAACTGCTGCTATATCCCCAATACTACCTTGCTCCTGGAAGCCTGAACACCCCAGTCGACCCTGGGAAAGTTTCAGAAGGCCTGTGAGACAGGATGACAGAAGATCTCCCTGCCCTGCAGTCCTACCAGATGGTCAAATACCTTACATCATCACTTTGGACTAACACCAAGTATTAAAACCGCTGCACTTATGTCAAGCCCTGCAGAAGTCCAAGGTTATGTCACAGTTTGTGTACACTACCAAGACAGTGAACATGGCCCTGTCCTACAGTTTAACTCTTCCAGATACTTGCATTACAACCTTAACAAAAACCTGGAGACAGCTGAAACTGGGATCTAAGCAAGACCAACAACTATTAATCTAAGACCAGGATTTTATAACCTTTTCATTAATTATTTATATATTACACAGACTGCCAGTTAAAAGTTTCTTGCAGAACATTTCAGAAATGTTTCAGTTGTGTTGGCTGAAAACTAATCTTCAGATTCAGTATCAATAAAAATTGTATCTTTTTCCCCTCAAAAAAAGTTAACCTTCTTTTCAATTATGTTCTCTTTTGCTTTTATGCAGATTTTATATGCACATTTCTTCGCCTTAGGTTGGTTTTGTGGGTTTGGTGGTTTTTTTTCTTGTAGTAGAGAAGCTAGGGTCTGATTATATTATGTGAATAGCATTTAAAGACCATCTGGCAAGCCCTGCTGAAAGATAAGAAATGTAGTCTGGTTCCTACAAATGTATTAATTAAGCAGTGTCTCATTACAGTCTAGTTCTGTTTTCACATACGCAGGGACCCTAAGAGGTGCAAATGTTTTTTTGTTTTCAGCCTCTAATGTTATCAGGCCAAGTCATTCAGAGCCAAACTCAGTGAGCTGATGGAGCTGCTGGAAGCTCCTTCACTGCCACAGGACTTGTCACCCTTATCTCCGTCAGTATTCCACCACCAGCAAGGACCTTCATTTGCACATCTCTAATCCCAGTGGGATTTTGACTGCCTGGGTAAATCTGAGCCTCTGCAATTATTTTCACGTGGCTGCGACCACAAGAATACTTTACTTACATCCAGCCCCTTCGCCCAAGCACCCTAACCAGAATACAACTTGTCCATTCCATTGGCAGAACGTAAGTGCATCCTGATGCAGCAAACACAAGCCGTTTGCTAAATAAAGCCACCAAATCTACAAAAATGAGAAGGACGGGACAGCAGGACGTGCAGAGGCACAACGTTACACAGTTGCTGGGTGGAGAGAGCTGCTGCACCAGAACTGCTGGAGCAGCCCTACCACGCGAGCCCCTGCGTGTCACCATGGTGAGGGGCACAGAGGAGAGAGGGGACTCCAGGACAACCAGGCTTTACACCCCCAGCTCGCTGCTCATGGATTACACTGGGATTAGAACAGCATTCTTCAGGAGTGATGGGCTTCGACAAAGTAGGAAAGGTTAAGGGATATGAAAAAAATCAGGTATTTGTACTGCGTACCACTTAAAGCTTCGCTGTTCCCAAACACCAGTGAGCCAAGGAAGCCAAATACAAATTAACAAAATATTTTTAGAACAATCAGACTGAGAACAGAAGTTCCTAACGCTCCACAGGCACGTGTCACTGAACAGCCTTTCATCTCATCAGATTCTTTCATTAAACTGGTACTTTGGAATCCAAAGAGCTGAATGCAATTAGCAATCCAGAAAAGAAGGAAACACCCTGCTGCACAAGAAAGTAAAATTCCTCGGAGATTATATTACACCACCTCAGAATTTTAACAATACTGTTCTACAATTTGGTCCTGCCTGTTTGGACAGGCTGGAGATGTATTATTCTGTTCTTAAATAAAAAGTACAGATAAAACCAAGTTATATTACAGGCATGGTGGTCTACAACCTTTCTTCTTCAGCTGACATCATGCAAATTAGACAGTACTGTGCAGAGACATACAGAACCTTATTAAATATAACCATAACCTCAGTCATCACTTTACAACAAATATAACCCCAAACTGATTTTAAGGAGCTAGTAAAATAAAGGGCAGTTGAGTTTTTTTCCATCCAAGAACTCTCCAATATTTGTCCACCCCCTCACCCCACCCTGCAACACCAACCTCAAAGTTACCTCTGCTGCTGTTCACAGCTTTACTCTTGTTTCACCCTCCACCACAGTCCTTTCCCATTGCTCTGTTCCAGCTCCCTTAAGGCATCCTTGCAAGCTGCTCTTTCTTACCTGAGGCTTCATAAGGCTACCCATAACCTCCACCACAGGTCCCTGTTCTGCTCACATTTTACCTGCGGCAGCCCCACCTGCCAACACTAATCCAGCTAACATTCAGACCTGTATGCTAAAACAGCTTGAGATCTTTCTTTCCAAATCACTCTGACATTGCCTAGTTGCTGTTTTAGCTGTGTCTGTCTTGATCTCACTGGCAAACATCTGTGCTTCTCCTGGTAACAGAACTACCCTTTCACAGTCACAACTGACATCCATCATTGCCACCCTCAGCTTAATAATCAGGCATATTGTCACCTCTCCTTACATCAAGTTTATTCCAAATATATACAATTCTGACACTTCCTTCCAGAGCTGTTAAGTGTTCGCTTTCCACCTATTTAGCTGTAAACTTTCAAATTCACACATCTTGCATAGCCTTGCCAAACCTGACCACACTTGTGTATCTTCACAGAACTGTTCCATATATTTACCCAGACTTCTGTTTTAATTGGTGTTACAGATGCCAGAAGCAATCGATCAAATTACTATTTAACAGCTAAATTACTGTGGCTGACCTCTCACATACTCCTAGCTGCAAACATGAAGTAAAACACAACCCAAAATTCTCTTTACAGACAAATCTAGCTTTGGATCTCTGAATGAAGAACCATCTAAGAGCTACTCATCTATGATCATGTAGAAACGAAGCCATACGCTTCATTAAAGTGAGCTTATGACACACATCCACTGGTGATTTCCAAGGTTCTTCATCTCCACAGAGAGGATTCAGCCATGACTGTTAACAGAACAGGCTGAAGACAATTAAGTCAAAAATAACCCTCACCAACTGCTTCTGAAGGAAGCGCCCAAATATGCTTTGGGTCAACAGCCCTCCTCACTAATGGGAAGTGATGGAGTAAGAGACTGTTCTGAATAGGATACAAGACAGCACTTGTTTGTGCAGAGCAAGTGACCAGACCACTTTCTTTTCAGCATCAGGAAATACCTGGCATAAAGCCAAATGAATGAGATGGAGAAAGCACAAGTTAAAGGAGCAAATACACCTCCCTGGAAGTATCCTCTGGATAGGTATTGTCATGAACCTGTCAGCACAGACAATAATATTGATTAAAAGGTCCAACAGTCAGTATGAAAAGATTTCCAGGTCCTTACTGCTGCCCAGTGGAAATGGAAAGCTAGATCAGTCAGAAAGGCCAGATCTACCTCCACAGGAATCTGTCAAGTTTTCACCTATTTCCTGGCCACAAGACAGGCTCTTCCGAGTTTCATGCTGCAAAATTTTCCACTCTAACAGCAACAAACACAACCTCAGGTTCTCACCAGTGTGGATCTAATTCCAAGTGCTCTGAAGTTATCAGAACACTGGTGCAGAGATAACGCCATGCCTGCCTACGAGCATTCAGTTAGGTGAGAAATCATCTTAGCTTCAGCTGGACTAGACGCTAAGGAAACCACAATAAAGTGGACTGAGGCATCCAAAACTATTCTCAGAAAATAGGCCAGACCAGGCATGAAAACATCTGGGCTTGGCTTGAATCACGAACCACATGAGCAAGACACCCCACAGCTGCCTCCGGGCAGCAGAGCAAAGGAATGCAGAACAGCACAAAGGTAGGCAACAGGACTCTCCTACACTCAGATTTTCTTTCCCTATCTTCTTCCAGCAAACATGTACAACAGCACATTTATTCTGAAGTTCTCCCTACAGCCTGGTCCTGTAGGATTTCTAAGGATGGTGCTTCTGGGACATCAGGCAATGCTTATAAAACCACAGCTGATCAGACAGCCGGATCCTGGCATGTACTTCCACTTCTGTGGTAAAAAACAAGGCAAAAAGGGTTAAAGCATTACAATCCTAGCCTACGACAACATGCACGTCTAACTGGCTAAGACCATGCATGTATGCTCCAAGTATCTCTTACTATGTAACACCAAAACACACCAGGTCCCTCCCACCCACCAAAAACATAAAGCCAAGCTTTTGTTTCAATAAATTACATAAACGTGACATGGACAATTTTATCAAAGATAAAAGCAGCAAACAGGCAAGATTTCAGATACCACAATCTGCCACAGCTTGGCTCCTCTGTAAGGTGAGTCTGTGTCAGTATTATTAACTTTGAGCTTTATAGTATTAAATAAGGCAAGTGAACTGAGCATTCTTACACAAACTGCTCACAGAAATCAAAAAACCCTGAAGGACAACTATGCCACAACGGAAGGGACAAGCAATGGGAGAAGCAGGGCACTGATCAGAAATTGCTATTTCCTAGACTCGAAAATGAAAAGAAAAAAATAATTATTAAGGAAGAAATAAGCAGAACTGCATCAGCCACTTTAAAAATAAACTGTTCAAACATTTTAGGAATAAGCATGACAGGAGGAACAGGTCAGGAAGAGACACAGAACACAGCATATTCACATACTTAATACAATGTAACATGGAGAACAGATTATTATGCATAGAACCTATAGGCTAGTACAGGAAATTGCATTCCTGGCCACTACATATACTCCCAACAAGTATTTCAGCAGTTGTGATTTATCCCGGTCCCTTTACTGGAAGCTGCCACTACCACATGTGGCTCGAAACTGTCCAGAATAGGCCAAGACTTTTATACCCACATTTTGGAATGGAGTGCCATCTGGTACACACTAGAAACGGAGCTTGCAGCTTAGCTTCCTGCAGAAGGAATCCAGCACATGCACACCCAAACCATTCTGCAACTGGCAATCAATGGAGCTCTTTAGAGGGATAAGCTTCAGAAGCCACACTGGTGCTCCAAGACAAAACTCTGAAGAGCCCTCTGTCCCTCAAAGGAGGTGTCACTGCCATCCAACTGCCCCAGCCTTGTGCCACCACCCAACATCCACTGTCAGCTACTGAAAGCACTCTACTTCCCCAGCACTCTATGATGCCAGGGAAGGGGAGGAAGGGGAGAAGAAAGGGAGCTAAGAATTAACTTTTAACTGGAGGAAAACAAAAAGGGGGGAGGGATTTGCAGACCAAGCAAACCCCACTGCTATCCAAGGAAGTTAGTGTTAGTTTTACTTTAATATTTCCCAGCCTCTGCAGCTGTCTCCTCTCACAGTTGGCACTGATCACTGCCAATCTGGGACTTACTGCCAGTGAAGAGGCATTGTTTTACTGGCTACTTAGGCAGTGAGTGCATCATTAATGGAGGTTTTATCTCCCCATTTTTCCTGTCAGTACAGAACCAGCCAGTCTGACTCTGTTAACATTAAGAATGCTTATTTTTCCCCTATTCACTATCTCCAAGCCAAAACAACATCTGGAACTTCAGCCTACCATACAGGGAAGAGAGACAGATTAAAACTGGAAAAAGCTACACACCAGCTTCCAGAGCTTTATATGTTCCTCCTTTTATCCAGATTTCCCACACATACCTTCCAAAACAGCTCTACTGGGAGAAAAAAACGAGTCACTCAGACTCACAACACAATGTGAAGGCCTTTCCATTTCAAAAACATCTCAAAAGGAGTATCAGAAAAATAACAGGAACAAAACTGATATGAAAGTTTAGAGTAAGAATTGACCAATGCTCTTTAAACAAAACAAAGGTGACATACCAGTGACCTAGAAAAGGAAATTAAAGAAATATTACTGGTGTGTGTTACTTGTTAAAGTAATGGAAAAACAACCTGGCGCCATTTCAGCATACATAAATGTCCCACTTTAACAGACAGCTGTCTCCAGTGTCATTTAAGTAAGCTTTTTGCTTAGATCATGTTCAATGAATCATGAAAATCAATACAGAGAAAAACATAAAACCACGCTGCAGACAGGCACAGAGATCGAGCATGTACCAACTAGCACCAGCCTTTTCTGGAGAAAGACATGCCAAATAAACACAGACTAGTTTTTCCAACAACATTTATTTAACTCTTAGTAGTTAATTAACAGAAGTCATGACTACTGGTTATTTTCTAACCAGCTATCACGCTGAGGAGAATTACAAACTTAAGGCTTACCTCCAAAGAAACACTCTCCCACTTGTTTGCCTGCCTTCTCCCCCCAAGAGACGGCACACCTAGTCTCGGCAAAGACCTGGCTTCCAGCCCAGCACTCAGCTCCTCACCACGGTGTGCATGCAGCATAACCGGGCGCTCCAGGAAAGCGGAGCCCGGTGATCATGGCAGGGATGTTTTCCACCCACTGCTCACCAGCAGCACCCACCAACTGAGGCCAGGGCTGACTGAGCATGGTGCTGCCTGCAGTCTGTCCAGTGCTGTGGGCCAGCTACAAAACCCACCCTCAGTCCTTGCAGCAGTGGGTGTATCAAGCCAGCGATGCCTCCCGTCCTCCCCATGATGTTGCTGTGTGCAAAGCAATGAATGCTGTCACAGAAGGAATTTTCTTCCCTGTAACTCACAGACCCCCCTGGACAAATTATACAGTTTATGGTCCTGGGCCACAGAAAGCTCCCTTGCTGATGAAGTGCTGCGAAATGCAGCTGACAATCATGTAAAATGAATTTGAATGACCAAAGCAGAATACAATGTGTGTTTTCAGGAACAAACAAAATGTGTCACTGGTTTCTAGATCTAGCAGCAGAGTTTTAACATAACACAGACTGGAAACCAATTAAAATAGTTCCTGTTGAATAGAATCCATCATGTTGCAAGTGGAAGGACAGAGTGCCAACCACTACATTGTACAACCATTTTAATCAAGTTTCATAGCAATGACGATCAGCCTCAAATAGACATCTCATGCCAAATTTGGGGAAGCAACAACAGCATATGCTCAAATGGTAACTTGCTACTGAATACATACAAAAAAAAAATCTCTAAGCAACACTTCAGAAATTACTAATGTTTTAGCAGACTTTTCCTTTGCACCCAGCTCTTGCCTATTTCCAAGGCACCTAGTAACTTCCTAGTTATTTCCTTTCTGAATAGAAGGGTTAACTACAAGCAGTAACACTCAAATACTGTCATCACACTAGCCTCCCCACATCCCCAGACCCGCTAACAGCAAGCTGTGCCATCACCCAGTGCCCCCTGCCACTACAGATCTCCAATCCACACTGCAGGCAGCCTGGCACTCCAAATAATGCTAAGCACGGGAGAGCAAACAAGCAAATCAGCGCCAAATAAATTAATGCTTTATCAGTGCTTTTAATAAATTATTTTTTCTATGTCAGCTGGCTGAACAAACACAGAAATTACTAAAACATCTCCAAAACTCCCAGAATTGCTTGAATAATATGAATTTGGCAATTTGAGCTCATAGAAAAGACATCCCTACTGATTCATGCAACAGTCATTTGCCTTCTCTGGGTGTATCATTCACCATGGACATGGAGAAGATTGCATTTGTCTGTACAGCTGCATTGTAGTTCAAGCTTTGGGCTTGAACTAACTGTTGCGTGATGGAAAGGACTTCCTTCTTGTCCTACTTGCAATTTTTACAAAGGATCATCTAATATTCCTTGTGGATTCCCAGAGCAGAGACAACTGAGACCAAGACTGGAAGAGCTTGCAACTAGCAAACCAGAGAACCGCTACTGCAGGAAATTCCTTGTTGGTTAGGTTTGGTTTTTTTATGAAGAACTACTTATACAATCAAGGTCTTGTCTCTGCCTAGAATTTTCCTGAACAAGAGCAATGTGGTATCTTCTTAATAGCTAGTTCATGACAACAAATTAAACTGAAATTTAGCTACCTACAAAAGTTGTATGGCACTTAACTAAGAAAAGTACTTCAATTTCTCCTCTTCTTATGTTCCCTTACTAACACCATGACCATTTTCACTCCAAGTCCCTCAAGACAATTGCTTTCACTCCATATTCTGGAACCTCCCCTATCCTTCACCTTCCCCCATCTGCCTTCCAGCTCATGCATTCTCCCTTTGGCCACCTTCTTTTTCAGACATCTTCTGCTCTAGAACTTCAACAAACACTAAATAGCAGATATTTTTCAGTCTTACAAGTCTTCACAATCCTTACAAAAGGGTTAGATTGAACCTGAGCTAATGTCACAGAGAAAAGGTAAAAAAAGGCAATAACAAATGGAGCCTGAAATATTTCCTCCTTCAGCCATACAGCCAACAGGAATTGGAGCCTGCAGTCAATCTCATGCAGGGCACCTCAGCAGCAGAAGGCTAGGAAGAGAGAGGCAATTCACTGTCCCTTCCACCCTTTTTTTTTACGTAGCTTTCATAACTGAATGCAGTGCTTGATTTCAAAATACTTTTGTCCAGACGGGGTCGACACCTTTTTTGTTCCCTTTTCTCCTATCAGCTCTGAAGGGTTCAGCCAGGGTGCCAACCAGCTGTGATACTTAGCAATCACATTCAATGTTCAACACAGCAGCTGGGGTTCGGTGAAGACAAGTGTTGCTGGACACAAGTTAACACAGATCCACAGGTATAAAAATCACGCTCTAAGGCAGATAATACTAATAAAACAACTTCTTACCTGCAACTGTTTAGAAGGCCATGTATTTCTGGACCTGCAACTGTACATTACCTTCCAGTTCTCAAGCAGCAATTAAACTGTACACATCTCACTGCTGCACTCCATCTATTCTCTTCCTTTAAAGTCCTGCAACTCTTGCGCCTATGTATGACCAAAGGTAGACAATATCATACTAGCAGCACATGCAAGACAGAGAACCTAAGGCACGTCTTGCGTGCAAACTCCTGGGAACATGAATTCTTGCAAAGGCTTTGCTTGATGGCCTGTATTTGACCATATCAATGCAGCCTGAGCTGGGGAGGAAAGGGTAAGAGATGTCTGAACAGCTCTGTCACTCCCTGTGCTAAAGCCTGCGCTGCCATTGAACCTTGACTCAGGCACTAGCAGCAACGCCAGCTCAGTGAAGGCAGACTGAGCCATGGTACAGGGCCCAGAAACTCTGTGGTTCCCACAAGCAGGACTGCAAAGAAATCAAAAGGCTTCAAAATAATTTTGTGGTAAACGTCCTGGGGCAGAGTTGCCAAACTAGCAATTCTGGGGAGGGCTGTACGAGCTAGGGATCTCTGCAGGTCTGCACTGCTCCCCAAGAGAAAACAATCCTTGGCCACCTGAAAATCCAGCCAGTCTACACAAGCTGCTTCAGGCAAGCAACACTACTCAAAATTATTTAGCACTATATAGAATATTTCCATCCTTCCTAGGCTCCTCCTGTTCTCTGAATTAACAGCTTTAAGGACTATGTTAAGCCACACTGGCATTAGAGAAATTCTCTTACGGAATGGTAAAGGTTTCTTTGGACCTTCCACAGTGCTTTAAAACTTCAATTCTTCATCCTCTTCCCCCCATCTCCTCCCTCAAATTCAAAAACCTTATTCTTATAAATGCTTAAACCCACAGTGACATTATTTCAAAGCATTTCATATCCCCAGCCCTTCTCAGCTCACTCTGGATAAATCCACAGAATGAACACCCAATACCCCTTAGCACAGACACGCTGCCTCTTTTGCTGCAGCCATTCTATTCAAGCAAGAAATTCTGTACGCAGGATGGATGCACGGAATGGAAGTTTCCTTGGACTCCTAACAGGAAAAACTTAGCTACAGAAAATGTAAAGTAAGCCCTACTGAGTAATTATGTGAACATAATAATTCAAAGAAAAGCCAAGCAAAATTCAATGTTAAAAACAAACCAACCCAAGAAAACTCCACACCATCTGGGTCTTTACCTGGTTTCCTGAAGTTGTCAAAACAGCATTTCACATTTACACAGGTGGAATACTCACTTCAGGTTTTGGTATGTACTTAAGTACATACATACTTAAGTTAAGTTGATCAAGGAGATTTAAATTACCAAGGTGAGTCACAACTTAACCAACATTACACCTGATTTTGCACTTATTTTTTGTTCTTTTCTAAAGAAAGGTTAATTATTGTCCAACATAAGTGAACATATTGTTAAAACTAACTAAATATGGACTTTCATGCCTCTACTTTCATATACAAGAACCCATGTTCCCAGTTCATAGAATCGCTGAATCAACTTAAGCTGGAAACCTTGAAGGTCATCAAATCCCACCTCTACCCCAGGACTGCCAAGTCCACCACTAAACCGTGTCATAAGGGACTCATCTACATGGGGTTTAAACACTTCCAGGGATTTTTCCTAATATCTAGTCTAAACCTCCCCAGCACAGCTTGAGGCTGTCTCCTCTTGTCCTATCACTTGTTACTCAAGAGAAGAGACCAGTCACTTCCTCACTCCAGCCTCCTTCCAGAGGAGTGATAAGGTCTTTCCTGAGCCTTCTCTTCTCCATGCTTTTTATCGTTCACATTCGACTACAATATAAAGTGACGCATATATTTTGATTACTTGCTCTTACAAACGCAACATTTCAAAAGTTTCCTTTTAAGTGGCAAACAGGTTTACAACAGCTTGACTGTGCTAATTATGCAAGGAAAGTTATCACAACATTTTGCAATTAAAGCCCATTTATTAGACAAAGGACACTGTACAGGCAGCTATTGAACTAAATAAGCCAAAAACCAGCTAGCTGATCCTGCCATCTGGGTGACCTGACGGAGCTGGGAAGATTAGCTTACCCTGTTTCTAAGTTCACAGATGAGATGGAAAGATGCTTTTCTGCTGTTGGCCATTCCCATTCTGAACCCACCAGCTCAGCAGGGTGGAGGTGCCACCCTCCTGGCTAAGTGGCTGCTACTGTACTTGACTATGGGCACTGGCCACTAGCCTGCATCACCCCCTTCAGCAGCAAGCACCCACCAGCCTGCACACCACACCAAACAAACATGAAAAATTTTTGAGGAATCTACAAAACGTCCCAGATGCAGTGGGAGTGTTTAATCACCTTTAAATCATCTTCATTATGGAGCTGGGGCAAGCATTTAATAAACATTATTTAGCATTTACTGTGTTCTTTTATGACAAACAACAAAGTAATAGAAATACAAATTAAATTAAACCCAAAACAGTTCAACCATTTAGGTTAGTTTCAACTTTTACACTCTAAACACACAACAGCGAAGGTGAAGTCTCTTTCTTCAGGACCCCAGCCTTTGTATTGCTTCAGGGGTGAGGCAACTCAGGGATTAAAATCTCATTATTTCCTCAAATTCTTCCACAGAGGTCAAAGTTTCAGCTTGCTAGTTTTTAACTAAATTCAGAGTAAAATCCAATGCTAATTTAGTTGATACGTTTTGCATAGAAAATCTTTACTATGTTAGTTTTATTTAAACATTTTAAACGACTCGCAACAGAGAAGGTGGTTTGCCTTTTTTTAATGTTTCAAGATCAGAAGATCAACAGAATCCCCTTTAATATTTAGATACTTGAATATTTCCTCAAGAAACTGACCTAATACTGTGTGTGAAAACCCTCTGCACTTTCTTCTTACTATTTGAGAAAATACTTCAATACTAATCTGCCACATGCGGTTACCCATACAAGCCTCATTTCTTTCCTTTCTTTGGTGTTGCTTTGCTTCTTGACACAGTTAACATTCTTGACCAATAATTATTATTACCCAAAAAGACAACAACATATGAAGCATACTTTTTCTTCTTTCAGTTGGTAGAAGCAGAGATGATTGCATATTGGCTGTAATCCTAAAAACAATTTGAGTAAAAACTATAAGCTGCATCAGTCTGTCAATTAACACATTTAACCTACATCTTTTCATATAATTGTGATATGTAAATTAAGAGTGTTAAATTAGACATCTTTAGCTTGCCCAACACTTATTTTTTTAATTAATATGCCATTACAAACTGAAACAAGGAGATGCTTAATTCTCTTGGGACATTTAGCAGCACTGACAGTGCACACAAGCCACCCTACAGCACTCCACATATCTCTGCAGAGCACCTGGAGCACAACACAAAGGACAAGCAAACCCTTAGCGTAAAGCTAAAACAGTAAGCTAAAAAGTGAACTGTATTTAGGCAGTTGTTACAAGAAGGCTCTAACACCAAAAGATGAGCTACAGAGAAACTGGAAGAACTGTTCTCAAAACACCCTTCACAAGCTGAAGATGAGCAAGCACATTTTGAGTATACTACATGTTTATGCACCAACTTCTACAACTGCAACATGTTCATTTTCAGGAAAATCCCTCACTTCAGACAACCAAACACACCTGTGGAACTGAAGCAAGATCAATCATGTCAGAAAAGCCTTTTCACTTTATAAGAATATTTCAGAACTCCAGGGGGAGGGAAATACATTTCATACCCTTTCGCACTACTGGCACACCAAACACTCGAAGAGATTTCATTGTACAGGTTACTGTTTGCTGCTGTTTTGTTTTCATTTTCCTTCACGTGCACATTGGTCAGTGTTTTAGTAAGAAACCTTTTCTACACAGGCTTAACTGCTACGACAGAATTCAGCAGATGCCCACTGAGCCCTACTCCTTTGAGGGACCTTGAAGTCCAACCTGCAGAGGGTCACTGCCAGTGAAATCCACACAATGGAAGAAAACAGCCCTGCACCACGAAGAGCAGTTTAAAAAACAGAGTCCTCACCCTGTGAGATGTTACATGTGCTACTAGGAACTCTTCAGGTAAGACAATACAGAATCAAACATGCAATCCCATGCCATCGCATTTATTCCGACTTGCCACTAAGAGCCTTATCAGTGCCATGACACTACAGCTTACCAATGAACGAAATCAAGGACATGGAAACTGAGTGGTAATTACTCGGACATGCTACTTCTAGGTTCAGTAATATGTTTGCAGCTACTATTTCACCCACATTCATGAAACACCAAGTATACGCACAGAGCTGAACAGCATCAATTAGCAAGTGATAAGCAAAAACTTGGTTTTGCTAACCCCTCTCACAGTGACTGCAGAAGTCCCATGAAGTCTGTCCAAGTATCATCCTTCTTTCACCTCTACCCCCACCAAGTACTTCTGTCTGTAAAAAAGACCCAAACTCAAAGGAGAGTTCTGGGGAACTGAGATAAAAAGGCCTGACAGAAAAAAAACACCTTCACTCCAGCACAGGGGTTCTTCCCACTGTAGAACTTGTGATGTCAAGCCCACTTTCAGTTCACAGGCCTTTGCATTCCAAACTGAAGCCCCTACACTAAGCAGATCACACTGGTTTTCCAAGTTCCAGGCTGGTTCCAGTCTCACTTCTACAGGCAAAGGATGACAAACCCTTCGTCATCCTCTTTGCCTATATGTAGAAGGAAACTCCTTTGCTCTCCCAGTTCCTCGACAAAGACCTCTAATTTCCCCAAATGCTATGAAGTTTCACAATCACATAATCCTACAAAGAAGTCCATCCTGTTATGAATCTTTCAGGAGCAAAAGAGCACAAAGTACTCTTTAGAGAAAGGAGCACATGCTATTCTCAACTAGGCAGCAGCAGGAGAGCCCTCTCCGCTCATCCTGAACTATCAAAATGAAGCATTTCTACCAGAAGGCAGTTGAAAGATATGAGCAGGCTCCTTCCCTCCCCAGAAAAAGCGAGGTTTGTCAATTTGCTTTGCTTTTCATCATTTTGTGGTACACATATATCTGAAGAAGCACACTTCTCTTTCCAGATTTTCCACCACAACCATGAAAAATTTTAATTTCCCTCTTTAAGGAGGGAACCTGTTGATATCTTCAGGTCCAAAAAGAACTGTCAAGTACCAGGAGACAAACACTGCAGTGTCTCGAAAGATGCAAGTTAAAAGTTTCCCTATATTAGGAAATGGGCAAGGATGCCTCTTGCTATTCCTTGTGGGAACAGTACGGATGCTAGCAGGAAACTCACTTGGGCCATACAAGGACTGGTACCACAGAGTGAGAAAGACAAGGGAACTCTGTGCAGAAGAACAGTAGCTTCTGAAATGCATCTACTTTACCTCTGAATAGCCTCAAAACATAAACAAGCTCTCAAAATCCTTTTCTCTTTTCTTCATCTGCCACTGTGTTAATGTGCTGTGGCTCTATTAACCCAGCCTTGCAGAACAACTTCAAGTTAATACATCTTTTCCATTTGCTTTAGTCCTCTCCCCAGAGCTCCATATCCAGTATTTATTTGTTTTAAAGCTAAGCCAAAACCATTCAAATGCTAACATTTCAGGGCCTTCAGTACTCTCACTCGCATGCAGTAGGGCCTCTTTTAGAATAAAGAGCATCCATTTTGAAAACTAAACCAACATAACTGTAATTGGTCTACATGTCAAAGTCTTACAAATCTCCAGACTGAGAATAAAGCAAGTTTCACTCCTAGCAGACCCTTTGTTAAAGAGAGCCTAAAACAGCACTGCAGACTCAGAAACACCCATTTCTCACCAGAGACTCCAGTAACTGCAGAAGAAAACAGCTTCTAAAACCGAGCTTGGCCTTCTGGCTCATAACTGCATGTCATCTTGGCCTTCCTAATGGAGAAACAAGATAAAGTTTCCCCAAAATCCTGGACGCTGTTGTACATTAGAGCCCAATAAATGTTTTATATGAATGTCTAACCAACATCCAGGATCAAATCCCAACTAAAGAGATGAAGTCAAAGACTTTTCCAGCCATTAAAAAAAAAATTTAAAAAACCACTTTTGCACAAGGCATGGAAATACCATATTCCTGTGGATCAAGGTTTTAATGGCACTTAGGATTTTATAATTTAGGAGCAGTCACACCAGCACACTGATTCTTCAGAATATTATTTGCATCATAAAGAACGTGCATGGAGGGCTCTAAATAGCTTCAGATTTTGGAACAGGTTTTGCAGAACAATTATGCACATGTTTGCTTCAGAGGTATGGACACAAGTCTTAGAAATGTGTAAAATGCCTACACAAAGACAGAAAAAAACCCCTATTGTTTAGGCAAGCTGGAACATGTTACTCATTAAGGTTATTCTCAACTAAAGACTGATGCAAACATGCTGGGTCCACACACACACAGAAAGTGTCTACGTGGCATTTCTGGCACGTTTGAAAAGGTCTAATTGACAGTCAACTAACGTGAGGTTAAGAGATAGACAAAGCAAAGCCAAGGAGTTGTTCAAGAATTTTTAAGTAGTGCACAGTCCTGACAACAAAAGCCAAAGGGCAGGATCCATGAGAACTGACATGGAGGAGAGACCACGTTATGATTCACATGAAAACCAGGAAGTCACCAGTCATACTTCAAGCTGCACCTCTACCAGTGCTGCATGCACACGGTGTAGGAATTTGCAGGTAGGCACAACATATCCCAGGTTTCTTCGCAACCTTTTAGGTGCAGCTTTTTCTTTTCTCCTAGTGACTTGAAATAACTTGCATGTTTCTTTCTGGACAGAGAAAGGTTCAAAGTATGCAAAGATGTTGGAGGATAGCCAATACTCAGATGATTTAACCTTCATCATAACCACAAAGTGAACATGTACCTCTGCTCTTACACAGACCTGTGTTCAGTTAGCTAGTCTGCACAGAAAGGGATTCTAAATTGCAGCAAAGGGTTCTGCCTGAGAGAAAGAGCTACATCAAAAGAAGACCCTTAGCAAAGGCAGCCCCTGAATCAAGATAAGAGGAGACAGTCCCACACTACATTTATACCTTATTACCCTTGAGATGAAAAGCAGGCAGAGTGAAAACTGCCATGCAAGCATCTTTCTATCATCATCAACATTTCATTTAGACTCAAGATGTGTACAGGTTTGACAATTCAGACAAAAAATACAGGTCAAGTGGAATAAAAACTGCTTAGCTCAATGCCCAGTAAGTAAAAATGAATGTCTAGAAAAGAAATCAGGAATTCTAGCTTAAGTTCTCCAGCTATATATTTTTCTATTTTAATCACAGTCACCAAGAAGTACAAACACATCCAGCTTGGTTTTGTGTTTCTGATTTCGGGGTTGGTTTGTGCTGGGTTGTTGGTTTGGTTTGTTTGGGGCTTTTTTTCCCCCTCAAATTCACAAGCATCAGCACTTTTTTTCCACGAGCTACAAGTACATCTAAAATAGATGGCTTTTTTAGAATGCACAACTTATTTTAATTCCACTCCTAAGTAGATATGAATTAGTAATTTAATACTCAGACTAGTGCACTACAAGTCATGTCTTTTTACTCTGACAATAAAAAATAAGAAGTCACACACATTATAATACTACAAGATTGACTGCCACATAAAACCCATTGCCAAATCATCCTACAGCCTGGGATTTGCCCAGCCCATGCAATCAAAATCGATGTTTTAAACAGCTGCTACACAGACCTGTAGCTTCAACAGGCAGTTACACTCAAGCAGCCACATAAAGTGCAATTTAATGGATGAAAGAAACAACCCAAAAAATATTGCTCCTTATGAAGTCAAGAAGAGTTTCAACATGCAACATGGACATGATTTTTAACAATAATAAACAACCTGCAAGTTTTTCCTCTAACATAACATGGTACAACTAATTGATTCTCTTAAACCAAACTATTATCTTTTCATTTTATTTTCTCTTTTAAGATTCAGCCTTAAGATGAGCTAATTGTTGCAGTCCTCCCACACAAACACGAGAGACAAGTTTATTGCAGTGGAGCGCCCTAAATAGCACAGTCTGTTTTAGGCTGACTAATACAAACACGCATTCTGTTTAATTTTACATTTGTTCCTAGGGAGATTTAGCTCTCATCTCTTCTACCTTCAATTCAATACTAGCTGCCATCGTAGGAAATCATCCACCCCTATGGGGATGAGTAACGCAGGCAGATCCAACATTGCACATGGCATCTCACAGGGGACAGGCTGGCTACCATGCTAGTCACAATCCTTACAAGAAGGAAGGGCAAGAGGGCCTTGGGGTCATGGCATGAAAGCCATGGCATGCAGGACTTCCGAAAAACAATCAGGGCCAAAGAGCATGCAGGTAGCAGAGAAACCCACAGGAATTCTTCCAGCAGAGTGGACCACACCAGGTCCACTCTGGCACCAACAAACAAGTTCAAAGCACTCTGCAAACAGCCTTGGTCACAGCCAGAAGAGTCAACGCACCCCATAATACACCAAGTAAGGCAATGGCATTCACAAAGACTAGGTAACACATAGAGTCCACCATGTCTGCCCAGCCACTACTACCGTCCTTAGCAACAGCATGAAAAACAACAAACCTGTTATTAATTTACATTACAACTAACCTGGCAAAGACAGACTAAGTTTTAATTAAATGAATGCCTTATCCAGTTCACCATATGGCGATAGAGATGCCAGCACAGGAGAAAGAACAGCATAGGAAGAGGGACAAGCATGACTACTTACTTCCATGGCATAAGCCAGAAAAATGGCTTAAACAACCACAACTTCAACTGCCTAAAACTGCTCAGCCAGAAACCCCAGGCCATTCAGAGAGGAAGGTTGAAGGGGCCTGCTGAGGCACACCAACTTATGAAAGCAGAGATCAGCAGCTTGCAGGACTTCAAAAGGAAGCCACTTCTAACCTCCAAGCTATCCGCTCAGCCAAAGGCAGCTGTCAAAAAGCTGCCAACCTGCTCCTACTGTTACAGGATATTTGCCAGACAAGCACCAGACCTGCAATTAGAAGAGGTGTTTGCTGGCCTCTCTTCTGCCACTTATTAGCAGAGAGGTAAGGCTGGTAGTCAGCACAAGAAATGCCTGATCTCCAGTTAGCACAACTCATTACAACTGCTCTGCAACACAAGGAAGAGGTTCTCCTACCAGTTTCCATTTAACTAAGGACAATCTGTGTCTTCAGCATGCAGAGAAAGAATATTCCAAGTACATAGGATAGAAGGTTAAGAGTTGTAGCAGCATCTCCTCTTCTGTAAAAATGCCCAGAAAATAGCTGATGGCATTCCCTTCTACCACCATCTTTGTTCATTCCAGACAAGGCAAATGAAGAGCCCAAACTCTGCCTTGAACAATCACCAAGCATGAGTTCTTCTGTTTTAATAAGCTTTTTCCTAAACAAGCTGTAGTCTTTCTTTTCCTAAATCAGACTTGAGTTAATTTACAACAGGCTAGAGACACTTCCACATGCATCTTTTCAGAAGCAATACAGGTAGCAAACAGTAATGTGGCTTGACACTGCCAAGAGCATTTCAAAAGTGGAGGATGCACTGACAAAAATGGCTTCTAGGGATGTACAATCATTTAGCTGCCTTTTCAGGTCAACAGGAGAAACAGAACAACAACAAAACATACACCTAACTCAACACTAGCCTGCTGACTCAAGAGGCAAGTAGAAGATGCTTAGAAGTGTAAGGACACAGTATGCAAAGGTTACACTTTCACCTTCCTCTGGCCCCTGAATCTATGCTTCCCAGTCAGAGACAAATTCCCAAGCCTAAACTGCATCTGGACTACTGTATTTAATGATTCATCCACAGACCTACAAACATATCCACTTCCTTATAAAAAAAATAAATCTTTTGAATGCCCCACTGCCATTATTCTGTAACTTGAACAGGCACCACACAAAACCTTTATTTTTCCTAACTTCAAAACTGCTATCAACAACACACGACATTCCGTTTCTTGCATCATAAGAAAAAATGTAAAATCATAATTTCTCATTTACTCACATTCCAATTGTGACTTTAAGACTTCTACACCATAGTATTTGAAACATCTCCATCCTCAGCAAATCAGTTAATTTAGACATGTTGCACCTACACTACCTTACAAAGCTTTGCAGAATTAGACTGAGCCAACCCCATGTAAAACAGCAGGTCCTCAGCACGAAGAAACTGGATCTGAAAAAAAAGGAGTTATTCCAATTGCCTAGAGACTTACGCTGCCTTTGTACTCAAACAGAACAGAGCACAGCCACTTGAGATGAGGGACGTTGATCTTGGGATCTTTAGAGGAGTTTAAGACGTGGTGGCACACCAATTTTCAGACACAGAGAATACAAAACATGTTCAAACGAGAACTGGGCAGAATCCTCGGTCCAACAGGCCCTGAGATCCAACCTCACTGCCTGGCCTGCCAGGCATAGCCACTACGCCACAGAGCAGTATTCATGGTTAGCACTGGTTCAACAAACAAGGTGGAGCACCAACCAGGATGAATTCAGCATGAAATGAAAGAGCAGATCAAAAGAGCCCTGTTTAAAGATGGGATCATGTAACAACTGGCAGACCGTGATGAAGCACCTGATGTTGACTACTTACCAGCAGATGAATCATAAGGTCAGTTCTGGCTTTGCAGGGGAAAGTCAGCATCTGAACTGCTAGCAAAGAACACCCTCAAATTTCTAAAACGTATCACTACTTCGTTTCACATGAAAAAAATAACGTACTTATTTCACTAGGAATATCAACATGCTTCTCATGTTCCTTAGAGAAAACAGTCGGCATCCCACAGAATTACTGTCAAAGGCTACACTCAACAATACTTTATCATCAGTTAGTTCACTGTAGATCTTGTTGCAAAAGGAAAATTTTGACAGCATGTACCAAATACTAGCAAGACTTACAAATGCAAATCACCTTAAAATAGGAACCTGTAAACTCTGAGCTGTATACATGTAATTGCAAAAGAACACATTTTAAGGAAAGGATTTCCTATCAGCTGAAAATGGGTCATGTGCATGCTCCTCGTCCAATGTAACACAGAAAATTACTTCATGACAACTACTTCATGCCATTAGACTACACTTTCTTGCTTTTGAAAGCATTAACCTAAAACTGTGTTCTGACTGAAAAAAATTTCTTTAAAGCATTTCCATGGATCTGCGTAAGTTTCACAGTCAGCAGCATTTTCTAAATTCATACTACCAAAATACTTGTAAACTTTTGGAAAGCTGAATCTGCATCAAGAAATACCATTGTTCCTTACTTTACAGATACATACAGATATGTAAAAAATGTAAATTACTTATGTCTTTAACCTGTAGTTGCTGAACTTGTCTAGAGCAGAACTTAAAAGGTGCCTTCTTAGTGTTGGATACCTTTGTAACTAGCATGCTTTCAAACTGTCTGTCTTGACTACCCTCAAGTCTCAAAGCAAACAACCTATCCCCTAACAGACAAGCATGCGCTCATCAAGACCAGCCTGCAATCCACCCTACCCAATCTGCATGAATTCTTATACACAGAGAGTCCGGGAGAGTGCAATTATCACTCAGAAACCAACTGCATTCAACACCACCACTGTAATCTTCTATAGCTCTATACAGTTGCCTGGGTGAGTGGGCTAAGTTTTTAGCCTGTTTTATACACAGTCGAAGAGATGAAAGACAGAAGAGCAGATAGAGATGCCCATTTGAGAGTTCAAATACCCAAGAAGGCAAGTGAATACAAGCAGGGTTGGTTTTTCTTTTTGCAGGGATGAGGGGGCTAAAAGGATGCCTAATTATTTTACAACGGCTGTCCCTAGATCCTGTTTTAGCATCAGGCTTTCATTAAATATAAGCATGACTTCAGAGTACCAGCTGTCCAAAAAAACTGAGAAAAACAACAAAAAACCAAACACAACCCACCCATAACACCCCACTGGTGTTCTTTCCCCCGCCTTTGTTCTCTTCCTACCCCAAGAGCTTCTTCACTGCTCAAGAGCCCACTGCTTTCTCCATTTCTAAGAAGCATGCAGCTTGTGAAAGAGCAAAACAAGGACAGAGCAGGGCTTCAAAGAGAGAGATGGTGTTTCTCCAAATGACTTTTATCCCTCTCTCAGACTCATTTCCATCCCTCCAAATAAGCTATTTGATGCTTCTGCCGCTGCTGTGTCTGGCAGATTTGGCAAATGATGCAAGTTTCCATTCCTTCCCTGCTGGACACATTTTGGAGGCAGGCTAATACCACCTCAAGTTATGTTGCCACATGCCCTGCCCTAGCCCTGGCCACCAAGCCTTCTGGTTTTCCCCTCCACCTGTATTGGGATTTACCTACCACAGTCAGGCTGTGGGCAACTACGACATCATCTGCAATGGGTAAAACAGGAAAAGAAGCCCACCACTGCTGGCTCAGGGAGACATTAATTTATTCTGGAGAGCTAGCCTCAAAACCAGGTAAGTTCTGCAGTAAATGGCTATATTTAGACCTCCCCTTTCACCTCAGCTCCTCAACACATTCACACTCTCCTGCAGAAGAATCTCTCTAAACGGTGTTAGAGCTAAGTTTCACAGGTCATCTCAGCAGAAAAATGCAACCAACTTAATACATGCTAATATAGAAGATTGTAAACAATCATAAGAATATCAAATATCCAGCTACTAAGGCACAAAACCACCTCTCACCTCCCAAAGTGTGTTACACTGCAAGCTCCAAGAACATAATATGGCCAAAGTTACTTTATGACTTAAGTCCACCGACTGTGAGGCTGAACTTCTGCATGCACCACTCAGACCTTCACAAATACTTTTTTAAGTTAACTACTGGAGCCACAGTATTCTCTACAGAGAGCACAAACACGAATTAACAACATCAACAGCTACACGACCAAAATATTTCCAGTTTCCTAATGTACATGTAAAAATAAGCGATGAGAAAATGAGTTACCAACAGTTACTGTGCAATGGAACTTGCACAGAGAGTCAACAATGTCTCTGGGAACACTGTCATGTCCCCATCAGTATGATTTCCCTTTCTCAGCTTGCAACTTTAAAATATGTTATAAGACTTAAAACTAAAAAAAAAAAAAACAAACAAAAAACCTAAATATGTAACATAGTTAAATGGAACAGCCTGAGAGAGGAAAACTAACAGCCTCACCTCCTATACTTTTTGGCATAACTACAATTCAGAACCACAACACTGATTATTTATAAACTGAAATGGTTGAGGAGTGATCCAAGTCACAGCAACAGACCTTAAAGTTCGTCCTGAGATGGAAACAGGAGCAGACAAAAGGAAACACCTATCTTACAGCATGAGAAGACCAATAAGCAGAGATTTCCAACCAACAGCTACTCCCAAGTTCCATGCCATTAGGCAAGGTGTAGCACCCCCACCCCCCTTAAACGAAGCAGAGGAATGCAGGCTTTATCCCAGCAAACAAAATACTGAGATGGAAGGTAAACCTCTCAAAACATCACACACACTTAGCACCTCTCAGGAAAGCAGAGTGTATACAGGAACTTTTTGTTCCCCTAAAACAGATCTGTAACACCTCCTCAGAAAAAAAGTTGCGGTCATCAAAGGAACCAGACATGCACTTGAGAGTTTTCCACATTCAGGGTATCAGCTTTTGCTGATTTCAATTTCAAGGCAACCCAGTACTCTTCAAACAGCACTAGACCTTCAAGGACCAAACTTGGAGAATATTTACAAAGCACCCGCTGCATTCCAGGTCACTACTGTTTCTCTGAAGATGAAGTAGAAGGATCATAGTAAAGATCCTATTACAGGAAACAAAAGAAAGCTGAAGATTCAAAAATAGATCTGTCATTGCCCACAGCAAACTGCTACAGCCATAGGAGTTTTCTTAAATGAAAGGCTGAGATCCACAACAGATGCATTTCAATACATACCACAATAATGTAAGACTGGGAAAAGAACCTGTCTCTTAAAGCTCAATGCATCACTCCTAAGCTAAGTGCCAGTTCTGCAGCTCAGTCCAGAACCTGAAAGTTTCCACCGGATGATGCCACACAATCTCTCAGTTTGCAGAAAATAAAGTGGTTCAACTCCAGGGTACTGTACAAGTACTGCTGGAAACAAGTTACTTTAACACATTTTTACAGACTAATAGAGTTGGAAAGACTGCCCAGGCAGCTTCCACTACTATATTCATGCCTCAGATTTCACAGACCAGCATGTAGTTTTAAAAGCCCTAAGGCTAACACGCGGATCTGAGCGGGCTGAAAGAACGTCTGCCTGCTTGGAGCAATTCGTCCTCCATAACCAGCAAAAGTCGTGACAGGAATTCAGGCACCAGGCCTACTGTCCCCTTTGTTTCCTCTCAAAATTCAGAGCTGCATGACTGTAAACAGGCAGGCCGGTTTAGACCCCTACTGACTCATGGTGCAGAACATCATCCTATTTGGCCAGAAAAGAAGTGCTTTGAACAGACTGATACGCACAAGGGACTTTGGCCTGTAACTTTCTTCTTCCTCCCAAACCACGGACCCGCAGCGTACTTACATTAGTAACGCCAGCACCATCACGCTCAAAGAGCTCATTCGGTTGTAGCACAACCCTGCACCTCCAATTTATAACAGTCTATGTTGTTAAAATTAAGAGAAAAAAAGAGACCCGAGTCGCTGCTCCTCGCCGCAGCCTGTTTACCGGGGAACCGAGAGATGCTGGTCACCACCATACGTGTGCTGTGCAGCAGCCGCAGGGAACCGGAACCCTTTGTGCCTGCCCCCGGGCTCATACACAGCTCGGTGCGCTGCGCGGCAGGGTGGGAGCCAGCGCCGGTGGTCGCGGCGCACAGCTTTCCATCCCGTGAGGAAGCCGCTCGCTAGGTGAATCTCCCAGCGTCGGGAGGCCAGCCCACAGGAATTTTCCCTCCCCGATTTTACGACGTTCCCTCCTCTCCCCCCCCCACCCCTTGAGCAGGGGCCGCGACAACACCCTCTGGGCCGGCGGAGCAGGGTCAGGGCCTGCGCGGCGGGGACCGGCACAGCCCTTCACACCAGCCCGCAGCGGCCGGGCGACCCCCGCCGCGGCTCCCCGCGGCCCAAGACGGCTCCTCCCGCAGCTCCGCGCCTCTCAGCTCCCGCCCCGGCCCAGCCGAGCGGGCGACCGCACTCACCTCCTCACTGCCGCGGCGGGCTGGCCATGGGCGGCGGGGCCGCCGCGCTTAGGCCCGGCGCTGTCCCTGCCCGCGGCCCGCCCGCATGCCCGCGGCAGCGCCGAGCGGCGGCGGAGCGCTGACAAAGGGGACGGCGCGACGGGCGGGGCGGCGGCGGGGGCTGTAGCGAAGCGCCCCGCCCCGCCAATGGCCGCCGGCGACCGTCACTCTCGGCCCGACGCGTCACTTCCGCCCGCCCGCCCGCCCGCCTGCCCGCCTCGTCGCGTCCCCTGGCGGCGGCGGCGTGCGGGTCCCGGCAGGCCCGCTGGTGAGCGGTGGGTATGGGCAGCGCGGGGAGCCCCGCGACAGGGAAGCACCGGGGCGGGATGGGGCAGCCGGAGCTGCTCTGGGCAGTCTGTGCCAGTGCCTCACAGCGCAAAGCTTCTTCCTAATGTCTGATCTACATCTCCACTCTGTCAGCTTAAAGCCGTTCTTTATCCCGACAGGCCCTTGTCACAAGCTCTTCCCCAGCTTTCTTGTCAGCCCCTTCAGGCACTGGAAGCTGCCCTAAGGTTTCCCTGGAGCCTTCTCTTCTCCAGACTGAACAAGCCCAGCTCTCTCAGCCCTTTCTCCATAGGAGAGGTGCTCCAGCCCTTGGAGCATCCTTGCAACCTCCTCTGGACTCAGTCCAACAGCTCCATGTCCTTCTTACGTTGGGGGCCCCAGAGCTTGATGCAACACTGCAGGGAGGGTCTAACGAGTGGAGGATAGGGGGAGAATCCCACCCCCCGACCTGCTGGTCACATTCTTTTTAGTGCAGCTCAGGAGACACTTGGTTTCTGGGCTGCAAGCAGGCTCATTACCAAGTCACGGTCCTTCTCCTCCAGGCTCCTCCCAATCCAGCCTCTGCCCAGCCTCTATTTGTGCTTGGGATTGCCCCAACCCAGGTGCAGGACCTTGCAATTGGCCTTGCTGAACTTCATCAGGTTTGCACAAGCCTCTTTCCCCAGTCTGCTCAGGTGCCTCCAGACAGCAGCCCTTCCCTCCAGTATGTCGGCCACAACACAACCTGCTCCATGACCTTGCTAGACACTGAGGTGAGACTGACAGGCCCGTAGTTCCCTGGTGTTTCCTTTTTTAAAAATGGGGGTTACTTTTGACCTTTTCCAGTCAGTGGGACCTACACTGGACTGCCACAACTTGTCAAATAGGATGTATAATGGCTTGGCCACTTCATCAGCCAGGTCCATCTGGATCCATGGATGCATCTCAACAGATCCCATGGACTTACACATCTTCAGACTTCTTAGATGGTCTCAAACCTGACCTTCTCCTACAGTACGTTTTTCCATTCTCCCAGTCCCTGCCAGCTGCACAAAGTAAATGTCAATGCAAGTTTCTGAAAAGGCACAGGTTTCTCTCTAAGAGGAATAATAAAGCAAATTTCCAGAATAGTTGCATCTATTTACTATAAGTAGAGCCTTTAAATTATCATATGATGGATTAAGGACATGAAAACCTACATTTTATACAAGCCTGGAAAACCTACATTCTATACAAGCCTGGAAAACCTACATTTTATACAAGCCTGAGCAACTCTAAACAGACTACATCAGAAATTCCCAAATAACATTGACCTTGTAATGCTTGCATACCTTCCTGACTCCAGTCCCGTGATACAGGGCTTCCATGTGATGCTCCATGTATCCTCAGACAGTGACACTGGCCGAGTGCTCAATGGCAATGAGGAAGGCAAGTCCCATGACACCAGTAGCTCAGGCTGCGTGGAACCATTCTGTCAGGCCTCGTTTGTCATACCCTGTCTGAAACATTAACTTGTTCCCAAAGACTTTGGACTTTATCAGGAATCACGTCCCTCTGTGATCAGCACGCGGCTGCCATCGTTGCCCCATGGTGTGCTCTCACCTGCCTGGGAGCATCATTTTGTGCTCGAAGCTGAGCTAGACCATGTTTGTTTTCCCAGGCAACACTGCCAGGCACGGCTCTGCTGCTGGTGAACACGGGGGCACATCAGCCTTTAACAGCCTGCAGCACATACCAGCAGGTGACCCACAGAGGTCTCCTTCCTGAGCCAGGGAAGGCAGACACCAAAGGTCTGCACAGGGACACTGCCAAACCGTGTTCTTATGATGGTAATGAGACCCCGAGGCTGGCTGAACTGCCACCTGCAGCAGTAGAGGGTGGCACGGAAAGATTTCAGGCCAGACGGGAGGCATGATGCACCCTGTGCTGCTTGTCCTGTAGGACTTCTTTTGTTCTTTTTCTCAATACGTACGGCACTTTCCAAGCAGTGACGTAAGCTGCTCTGAGACAAGAGGTGAGGGACTAAGGGAAGTGAAAACAGAAGACATGGAGATGTAGCATGAGTCAGGCTGGGGAAATATGGGTGGTGATCGCAGTGGTGGTATGGGGTGGGAAGTGAATGCTGATTCCCTTGGGAAAAGCCAGGTGCGCAGAGGGTTTGTGAAGTGCTCCCTCAAAAGTTTCTTTGTGTGTACAGCCCATTTATGCACCGTTCTCCAAATGGGGCCAGGATTTGACTCATTATGAGTAATAGGAATGTTTTAAACAGAGAAAAGAATACTAATTCCCTTAAAAATATAGATAGGTCTACATTTGGCTCAACGGTACAAGGCCAGTAATTTTCCACAGCGTACTGCCAAATAACTGAATGTGACATTCAAGTAGCTCGTGTGTAGGTGTTCCTCAGGAGAAAACACAGCTTTAACAAGGACCATTTTCCAAAAGAGAAGACTAAAGGTTGGGTATCTAAATAAGACTTTACAGAATCTAAGTAAACAACTAAATTTCCAGAAATGCCAAGCTTCTCTTGAGGCTCTACAGGTGGTGCTGACAGCCAACACTTCTGAACATCTAGCTGCTTATTGGCAGCCTAAAGCACATTTGAAAATAGTAGCCCATGTGGTTAATAGAGCTCATAACAAAGGGTGACATTGTTGGATTAAAAGCCATCTCTAACTAATGACAGGTTGCAGGATTTCCAGGCAACATGAGAAACTGCACGGTTTAGAAACACTTTGCATGAAAAAGTTTCCATTTTACTTTTGGTAGAACAACATGGGTTTTGGAAACTGTCATTTTCTGAGTAACCCACGCATGGCTTGCTAAGGGACAGCTGTTGCTAAGTGCTTGTTCAAAACCACAGAAGGAGCCAAGGCTGGAAACTGGAATTAGGACTCAGCAGCTCCTGCCCACAGCCTGGATCACGTACAGTTTACATGCAGCTGATTTTCAATTAATAGTGAAAATGGGGAGAATTAGTTAGTGAAGTAATCTCAGGATAATCTGTAAACATGACTGTTTTCTGTCCTTTTGAATACCACTTCTTATTCATCATTATAAGCATCCTTACAAATAAATTTGCTTTCCAAAAGGTGCAGGTTTTCTTCAATTATCTTTTCTACCAGTATTGTAATTATTGATAGGAAATTCCAGCTGTAAGTAGAATTTTATCTATAATGATGTTAATCTGGGGAAAAAAAAACAGGGCTGAAGTCTAAGATGAGTATTGTGCCAATGTGTTTTGTCTAATGGCTGTCAGTGGTGTCTCAGAACCAGGACCGCTGGTTCTGCTGCTGGCCGGTGACTTGGGGAGGATCCCAGGTGTGCTCTGCTTGCAATTGTTTTCTGGGGCCCACATACGTCTAAAGAGCAGGATATTTGCATGTGAGTGTACAGTGTTTGTATTAATCAAGGTGTGATAATGGCATGTCCATGTGAAAGGAGTACTATGCACATAAATTGTCATGCACAGACATTAGAATAAACCGATTAATGTTAATGCAAATATCCTGCTCTTTAGAAGTATGTGGGCCCCAGAAAACAATTGCAAGCAGAGCACGCCTTTTGCTGTAGAGCAGGTTCGCCCTGTCATCCTTCCATGCAGAAAACTCTCCCAACCAGACTGCAAGTATAGCAAAAGCAGGCTCCTCTGTTTTGAAATTATTACCATGGTAACACGAAACCCTTTTGTACTTCATAAATTCTGCCTCTCTGGAGCAGCTGAAATTTCGAGTAAGACCACTTCACAATGCTTTGTGAGCATAGAAACAGCTCACACAGTTTAAAGATGACATAGAGGAAATTTTTGGAGGGCTAAGGAGTTGTTGGACCCCCAGACCAGTCACCTCATTTAGTAAAATGATCTCCTTTCAGACTCCTGTGTCTTTTCAGTTGAATGGGAAATCTGCCATCCTGAGGAGTGGAGCCCCACTTGGCACAAGCAGCCATTAGACAGATTACTCGGCACTCTCAAAGCAAATCTACCTCAAGAAGGTTTATGAGAATATTCCTGTGCCAATGCAGCCCCACAGAACCCCATGGGCAAGGCACGGGAAGCTTCATCATGCAGCAAGCAGCATGGTCGCAATGCCGTGCAGCGGTGGGTGCCATTCCCCTCCCACCACAGGAGAGAACAGGCAGGGCTGGAGGGGCCTGCCCAGGTCCAGGCTGCCTGGACGAGCACTGCTGCCAGCAGAAGCATGGTAGAAGGGCTCAGGGTCAGCACAAAGCTTAACAATGAGGCCTTTTCAGCCATAAAAAACCCCACAGAAAAAGCCAACCCTTATTCCTTCAAAAATACACAGTAACAGATATTTTTGTTAAAGTACCTGAAATGAGGCTGTACATGAAAAAGCCTACCTAATAATTACTTGAAGCATTGCTAAGGTTTTAAACTCTTTTAGCATCATTAAAATCAGTACATAAAGACTTTGCCTATGTGCTGGAGGTGAGCTGCAGTACAGAAGTAATAACCCAGATGACCTTCCAAGCTGCTGCTTGTCATGAATTGTTTCCTTTTGCCTTGGGGAAATTTCTAAATATATATATATATATATATATATATATATATATATGTACATGCAAATAAGTCTTTCAATTGCAAGGTAGCGACAGTTGCATCACTGCCCTTTCCCAAGTGCACATCACCGTTCTGAGTGCCGCTGCTGAGAAAACCCCGGGAAGTACTTGGTTTGAAATTAAAGAGCTTGCTTTAATATTTAGCTGTGATAAATTTGAGTGAGAGTACATGTATTTCATCAGGCGTCTGTGAGTCAGGCACATGAGTCACAAAAGGAGCCACGCTCGAGCTGTTGAAGCCAGCCGGCGAGGCCTGTCCTGACAGTGCCAGTGCTTGCGTGCAAACCTCCCATTAATTCCTCTGAGGAGATTTAATTAGCATGAGGACAGGACAGAGGACGTGCGTGCTCTGAAGAGGGCCTGACCCTGAGCACCTTCTTTATTTCTCCTTGTTCAAGTCCTTACATCGCCCGCACACCTTCATGTTGTAAATCCCACGGACTTGGGTGGCATCAGGGAGCCAGGTGCAAGCACAGAGAGGAGAACCCCACTCCAAGTAATTAACAATAACGTATAATTGCTACTAATTCAGTTGTACACAAATTACACAGTATTATGAAATTAAGCAAACCGTGTTCTTGCATCTGAGCGTTAGCAGCATAACTCATTTTTATTCCATTTTTTGAAATAGCACTTGTAATTAGTCCTCTGCTTTCCAAACCGATCACATGCAACATTTTGTTTTTACCAAAACACCCACCAAAAAGTGTTCAAGTTCTCTAATTGCAAAGATTCACTTCACACGGCTGTGCAACTTCTTTCTGCTCTGGGTGTTATTTAGGAATAGCCAACTGGAATTTATTGAAATTATGTTGAAAAATAAATGATTAAAATTGCTCCCCAGCTGGGTGGGAGACCTCGTGTGCCAAGTTTCAGTCCATGAGAACTCTCGCAACGGAGTCACGGGACACATGGCTGAGCACAGGAGGTTGGAGTGGAAAATACAAGCTCTTTACCATTTCAAAGGCCAAGACCATAATAAGGGCGAGCTCTCCCTGCGGTCACCGGCTCCACAGGCACTTGGCACACCTCTGCTTGGTGCCCTGCGTGGTGACGTGCTCGCAGGGTTTTGCTGAGCAATGCACCAGCCCCTTCCTCCCCACAGCCCCAGGCACCACGGCCAGGTTGTCCCCCCTGCCCGCTCCGGCCTGGTGTAGGCTTCCTTAGCGCACCCAGCGCCCGCCCTGTGCCTGACGGCCCCGCTGGCGCACTCACCCCCTTCTCTTCCTGCTTGGCTGGGAAGGGTGCTTTTTTTGGCCTCTGCTTCCGTCATCTGGCATTTAAATGTAACAAGATCTCTCATTGCTAACATTTATAGCAGCAAAATATTTAAGTTCCAGGGCTTGTAACACATGTTATTAATGTCCCGTTGCCAGGCCCAGCTGAAGGCTCCCCAGACCCTTCCCTGAGCTCACTTCGGGTCTGTGCCAGCAAACAGACATCGTCCCTGGCTGCGCGGCAGCGGGTGAGCAAGAGCTGCTTGGGGTGACCGCTGAGCACCACAGCCACCAGCATACCCCAGGGCGGTGCTGGAGCCCTGGGCACACTCACAGCACCAGGAAGGAGAGGAAAAGCCCACCTATGCTCCCTCAGGGTAACGTCTGACTGTGAGGGACTGTGGGGTCCTGCAGCAGCAGTATGGCAGTGATGGCTGCCTCTCAGCACACCCTAATGGGGCTTCTCCTGTCCACTGCCAGTGGGCACCAAGTTGCAGGCACCACCACATGCTGGCTGGGCAGGAGGTGGCAGCAAGTGCAGAGCAGTGATGGCCACATCACCTCTGTCTCCTGCCAGGACACTGACTCCATGAGCTGCACCCAGAAAGAATAGTTAGGGTTGGAGAGGACCTTAAGATCATCCAGTTCCAACCCCCTTGCCATGGGCAGGGGCACCTCACACTAAATCATGCCACCCAAGGCTCTGTCAAGTGGGTCCATGCGATGGGGCAGGGAAGGAAACAGAAGGACAAGCTATGGTCATCAGCCTGCCATGACTTCAATCAAAGGCAGTAAATTAAAGAAAGTGGTTTAAAGTGGCTGATTTAGTAATGCATGTGCTAGGGTATGTATTTAAATGCTCCCGCAGCTCTCACTCAGCCATGGTGGCCAGTCTGCGAAATCTGCCTGGAAAGGAAAGGCAGAAAGCAAGCACAGCCTGGTTTGCCTCCCACCCTTTGGCCCCTCCTCACCCCTCTGTGGAGTCCACAGTGCCAGACTGCCCAGCTGGACACTTCTGCCTCCTCAGCACCAGTGCAGCGCAGGAGAGGAGCTGTGCAAAGGCACTGAGACAAGCAGAAAGCAATACCCTGGTTCCACAATTCCCTAATAAAGATGTTCCTGGCTTTTGAAAAAGCCTAAAGCAACATCAGACCTTTACCAAGGAGTCTCTTGTTCCTGCTCCTGTTTTACATTTTGTTGCGATAACCTCTGAGCTTTGGAAGCTGTTCTAGATTAGTCTGCACTGGGCACTGCATCTGCAGGTGTTCCTTCCTCGTGCGCAGGTGCTGCTCAGTGCTGCTGCTCTGCAGTGGGTGAGCGACAGTGGTGGATCCTGGCCATCGCTCACCAGTCCATCCTGGCGCTGGTTTGAGGTCATCTGAAAGCCACGGGTCCTCAGGGCACCTCAGGGGTTGAGAAGAATAAGACAAGAGGCTTCTGTTCCTTACAGTCACAGCAAATGAAATATAAACCCCAAACGCTCAGTCTGGCATACAGGGGGAAAAAAACCCCACATTTTTAAGGCTCCAGGTTTTTGATGCAGTCTCCAGTTCTATCTCTTTGCAGTCCGAAGCCCTGGGTGAGCCCTTGTCTCTGCAGGAGCAAAGCAGGCAGCCAACAGCTGTCTTGTCCACTAGCGTCCTTTCCTCCCACATACCTTTTTCAGGACTTCTCACCTCACCGTGGGCTTAGGAATCCCTCAAAGGTCCCAGCGACCTGCACCACCCCTAAAGGACCCACTCTGTGACAGGTTTTTTCAGCCTTCTGCTTGGAGGTCATGGCCAGGCTCTGTGCTGGAAAACCACACTGAGTATTCCAGAGCAGCTTTCTGCACGTGCTCTTCTATTTAAGAAGTAGACACAGGAAAGAGGAGAGGACTGCAGTAGCCAAATTTAGACCTAGAAGTGAGAGGAGATATTGGATGTGAGGGCTTGGCCCACCTTTTTACAACATCTGCCAAGCAGAAAAGGTGATTCAAATGCCTCTAAAGCACAGGGCATGAGATCAGAGCAGCAGATGATAGGTCCTTAGCAGCTCCTCTGAAGTAAAAGGGGTGGCAGCCTCAGCATGAAGGTAGTTCTCATAAATCAATTCTCATAAAGCCAGGCATCATTTTTATTTTCCTCTCCAACAGCTGATTAGGTAGCTGGTGAAGGAGGATGTGTAATTCGTCGTCTGACTCAGGACAAGGAAGCCAAGTCTGCTCGCTGTGATGCTTCTGAACAGCTGGAAAGGGAAAGAAGGAGAATGTCTGTTAATATTGGACGTGACAGAAATAACCCAGCAATATATCAGAGGATGACAGCCTAACACAGCTAAGAGCAGCGTGTGCTGTGAGATACCATTATATTTTAAATAAAGCACTTTGCAAGGTCCCAGATTTCTTCATTTCTTCCATGGCTGGCATGGATGAAGCTACAGCCTGACTAATGTCCTTCTCTCTTGGACAAGCTCAAAGTAACCCAGCTGGATGCTAATCTGCAGGGTCCTTTCCGCAGAGCACAGTTGTCACATGCATGATAAAACACAGCTGAAATATACTGTGGTTCATAGCAAAGTGCCACTGCCACAGCTCAGCTCCGAAGAGTGCTTGGGTGAGCTGGGTGTAGGGAATGGGAAGCAGTCACAAACAGTTGTTTGTGCAACTGCAAACATCCCCTCCCCACAGCAGCTGCTTTCAGCAGACAGGAGTGCAAGCATGAAGTAAGAAATAAAGCCAGGTCATAGCTGTAAAAATGATGCTTTACTCTACTGGCCTTAACATGATTTATTTGGTTTAGGCTTATTTTTGCAAAGCAGTAAGGAAACTTTAGAGATTTGCTAATAATCCTAGACTCAAGTGAACAATAGAGTCACAACTGCTGACCAAATAAAGGAAGGACTTTCATAATTTAGGAAAGTGAGAGATAGATATATGAAAACAAAGAACAACTACACAAAAAATACACTACATGCACACATGAGTCTCCTGCTACTTTATAATCCTGTGTAGTTGGATATTTGGGAATTAGAGGAGTTAACAGCTCATGCATAACTTGACCTGAAGTTGTGAGGCTGAAATCAGGCTCTTTTATAGATCAATTGGTAGGCTGTCTGCCCTGACACACTTAATTAAATTGAGGTTGTCTCATTACCTGGGATGAGAAATGAGCCAGCAGAGTCATACCAGGCATAGTGCTGACCAGGCAGGAGAGCAGCAGTGAGGAGTGCCTTAAACTCAGGGGCACAGCCAGCATGGATCTCCTTTGCTAGGAGAACAAATGGACGGACGAGCAGCTTTCACCAATCTGCCTTAGTTTTGTGTTCTTTGACTTGTCTCCTCCATGAAAAAGACACCAGAGCCACCATTCAACGAAGATTCAAACTTATCAGTGCTGGCATTTAAAAGCATGAGTTACTGCCCAAACGACAAAACTGACCTAAAGGCATGTTTACAGACCAGCTACAGGGCAGAGCTTCTCTCTACTGCTTGAGATTTTCACTGGGTTTCCACTGCAGAACCCAGCAGATGTCCACATGCAGGCCCGGTGCACCAGCAGCGTCGCACTACATCAAGTTTTGCTCCCTGCCTGTGTCACCTGCGGCCTTCTCGGGCCCAGTACAGAGGTACAAAAACTGGAAACACAGCAGGAAGAAAGCATAAGCTGTGATTTTGCTTGGCTGCACTGGGATGACAAGTCCTGGAGTACCAAGTGACCATGAATGGGACTAGTAACACATCCCAGGGGAAAGGGAGTAAAAGGGAAGTGCTCTTCTGGATGGGGGCTGCTTGTTTAGCTTTAGTGCCATTTAATTAAAAATTCTATTCTAATGAAGGCAGAAGAAAATGAGCATATTTTCTCAAAAAAACCCATAAAGTTACTAAAATTAGTTCTGAAGCATCTACGTTCAAGAGCCTTTTGCTGCGCTGCACCTTATCTAGTAAAGGTAAAACTGAGTAATGCTCTTTTGTAGTGGTCAACACCCTGAGCTGGTATTTTGTAGGCAAACACAACTGCAACCCCCAGGTTCACAGATGCCCTCCAAGTCCAGCCTGCAGCCCGTACCTGAGCTGCCCATGTTGTCCCCAGGTGCTCAGTTGGGTCTAGCCCAAATGCCCGCAGTTTGCAAAGTGATTGGTCTGCATGGGTTTTGCCACCAAGGCTGGCGGGGCTGATCAGGTCAATGGTGGTGGTCAGGATGAGGGACAAGGATTCCCTGTGCAGTGTAAGGATATGCTGAGCTGCAGGGGAAAGCCAGTACGGTACCTGGAAAAGCTGCTTGGGGTCTGACCTTGCACAGCAGCGTCCCCATGCCAGCAGCCCCACATCTCCTTGGCAGTGGACTTTCCCTGTGCAGGAGCAGGTGCCTTAATTTTTCATAGAGGCCTGGGATACACAGCTCTGGTCAACTGCTAGTGCTGTCTTAAAGGCTGCTATTTTTATCACCTTGATAAAATAATTACTGCTAGAGCTGGAGGTGAGTGCAGGAATGTAAATATTTGTTAGCAGGTTTGTTGCACATACAGAGATGCACCACCAGCTTGCGTGAGGACTGACATTTCATCAGCACACCTGCCCAGCCTGCCAGGTCTGCTGGCTAGCACATAAATAATTACACTGGAAACTGCATTTGGCTTTACAGAAGGAGTTTGTACAGTATCTGCAGCACAAACAAGGTGAGGCTTTCAGAGCTGCAATGCCTGTTTCAGTACAAAGGCACTGTAGCACAGAGGTGCCCCAAGGCCATTCAAGTAAGCCAAATGGCAATGGTAGGACAAGTAATTAATAACCAAAACAGGGAGAGAAGATGGAGCACTGTACTCCAGTTTCAGCTCTGCCAAAGCCTGGGTGCACAGGCTGGTGAGAGGGACCCATCGTCCTCCCTCTCATCCACAATGTTCTTCCCTCCAAGCAGTGCTGTGAAAGGCAGAAGTGCCAGCACTGTCCACTTTTATCCCTTAATGATTTGTCCCATCAGTTTGCTTCATTATCAGCTGCACCATGTCAGGAAGGACAGCGGGCTCCTGCTCCAGCTCAAGAATCAACTGAATGGCTCTGTTTTCCTCACTTTTACACTATGTTTCCTCAGGTGGCTTTCGGCAGATTGGCTACAGGACATTTGTCCTGATGACGCTCTTCAGCACATCCATTGATTTGCTTTTATTGTTTATTTTCCTGCTTTCAGTCAGACGCTGCTGTCTTTGGCAGCATGTGCCAGATGCATAGCCTGGCTGAGCCTTTGCTGGCTGCAGAGCAATGCGATACCCCAGAGAGCTTCCTATGGACGGCACTGAATGTCCGTCCCCACATGCCCGGAGGCCCCAGACACATGCAAACATGTGTGTTCCCTGTGTGTGGTGCAGCCAGCCAGCTGGCCTGACCAGGGTGCACAATACCAAGAGCAACCTCCCCTTCCACAGTGCAGCGCACAGCATGGGGATTACCTGCCACGGGGCAGATCGGGCTCATCGCTGCATCGCTGAACAAGCCACTCTTCACAGAAAACGGCTGTGCTGAGACACCTACAGCTAGTCAGTGCAGAAAGCACTGTACACCATGGGGCTGATGTCACAGCAGAAATCGATGAAAAATGTGACCGCTTCGGTTAACCATGTGGCTGTCCCGATCTCACTTTGTCTCTTGTCGTTCAGTTTTCAGCTTGCTTTAACTGAGTATGCAACGCTGCAAGCCATGAGAAGAAATGAATGGGTCTAGGCCATCAAGTGACAGCCAATGAAAGTGGTTGTGTGCCACTGTGTGTTTTTAAAGAGCTGGCATGGTCTAATAAAGAGCTGGCTGTATTTCAGTTGTAAGTGAAGAGCTTGTCAAAGATGTGGCCAATAAAGAAAAAAAAAGAGGAAAGAAATTCTGTGTGCCTACTGCATGAGAAGCATTTCCACACAAGGTGGCACCTGTCTCCTTCCCTTCTAGCCTTGCTCCGGAGAAGCTAAAAAGCATGTGAAAATATGCTCTGAAAATTAACTCTTAAAATAGGGAGCATAATTCATCATGAATTCACTCATTTTTTTGCTAGGCATTAACAACCAGAAACAGAAGTAAATTTTGCTGTGATCAACACCAGTATTCAGCAGTGAGGAGTGAGCAGAACAGATGAGCCTGACAAAAGCTACTCACATGAGCCCAGGCTTTGGGACAGGCAGATATTCACTAAGAGCCTCAGAAGGCATAAGGAGGGTCCCAGGAGTCCAAAGGGACCCCGCCCAGCCTCAAGCACTGCATGTCTTTATGTACTCCTGGCAGGTCTGCCCTGCACTTCACCTGATGGAGCTTAATGTTTTGTGCCTATAATTTTAAATGACAACTAAGGTATTTAGAATACTTCTTCATACACAGTGCATCAGCTCTGCTGATGACACACTTTTGCATTCAAATGCAGGATGCTGAAGAGGCTTGTCTCCCACTGCAGGCTTTTGCTTCTGATCCTGACCCTTCTACACAAACAAAATGTGTAATATTACATATTAGAAGGGCAGTGTAGCTAGAAACAGGCTCTTCGACCGAGTAGCAAAATGGTAACACCATTTTTTCCTGGCTGAGATGCCTGGGCTGCACTGGGCAAGGTGATCAGTGCCTACACCAGTGGGATGTCCTGAGTCCCACAGCCCAGTGTGCCCACAGTCATCCCTGGGTCCATCCCAGAGTTGGTCCCAGGGCTGAGGGAATTAATTTTCTGCAGGGTCTGTCTAGTCTTCATAGAACAGGAGAGTTATGAAGGAATTACAAAAATAGCACCTCTGTCATGTTTTCTGTAAGAATACAAGGATCCTGGATTAGGTGGCTTTGCCAAGAAGGCTTCATTTATAGACAGATGCTTCTCATTCTTTAGACTCCTCTTGAAACGCAACAAACACATCACCGAAGGCTGAGACTGGCCACCAGGAGTGCATCCCTGGAGCCAATCTCAGCACCAGCTTGGACCCATCAATCAGCAGAGACGCCCTGGGCAGCATGGGGGAAAGCACACAGTGCTCTGAGCCAGGGTGCAGCGCAGTCAGGGCACAGCCCCAGGTACCCAGAAAATCAGGCAGGCAGAGCCCTGGGCACGCACAGCCCCTCTGACCTTGCAAACTTGCTGCACAGAGCCTTGGTGCGCTGCAATGCACAACTGTTGTTAGACTCATTACGCCTGTTGTGGGGTACAAAATGCCATTCTTGCCAGCAATGCTGGTTAATTTCTGTCCCAGCACAGAGCGGAAGTTAAAGGTTCAGTATTTCTCCTACAGTCAGAGCTGGGCTGGGGAGGGGTAGGCTTTTTAGTGTAGCAAAGCACTGTGCTACAATTACAACTTTTTTAAAATGGCCTTTTCTAATATAAAAGGAAATATATTTCAAAGTAATAAAGTTCCTATATGGCAGTCTAGGCATCATGTTCTGAAAATGTCAGCTTGGGATGACATTAATGAATCATTTTTTTGGTTATGTATTTTGTTGATGTGGAAATTCATCAAAATGGAGTCTCTTCACTGAAATACGTTTGCTTTTGACAAACTGGCATTTTACAATGGGAAAATGGTCTGTGTGAAAACTGCCAACAGTCCCAGCCCACATGGTGCAATTGAGCCCTTTTTTCCACTCTAAACGCGACCACTGCTGGCTGCAGCCTGCACACACTCACTGCACCTCACCCAGGCCAGCTTGATTTCACCAGCTCCTGTGTTCCCATGAGTCAACCCCAAATACCTTGGCTTTGAATATCGATGCCAGTTGTTTTGGAGGTTAACCGTTAACTCTGACGGCAATGTCTGCTGCATGCTGCTGTGGGGTACTGCAAGTAGAACAGCCTGGTTTCCATTGTGCTGTTAGACAGGTGTGTTCTGCCCCACTGCACTGACCCTTTGGTTCTGTTTTTCCACAACTTACCTGTGGATTGAGGGTCAGCTCCTGTGCTTTCTGGGATTGCAAATGGGAGCCTGAGTTCAGGTTTGGGCAGGGGGCAAGCATTGCCATAAGTGCGCTCTGTGCAACCCCTTGATCACACCCCTGGCTTTACAGGACTGGCATTACTTTGATTCACTGTTTCAGCACACAAAGCTGTGGAAGGTTAATTTCAGATCTCATGAACATGGGCAGGGTGTCACTGCATGGGAACTGCAAGCTGAACTGGTTCAGATTTAAACTCATGTAAGTGAGGGCTGGTTGTGGGTCTGAGCGGTAATTTATCTAAATTCCTGCCTCATGAAATGTAGCTACTCTTAAATGTCCCATTTCAAAATCACACCACTCAGTGCTAGACACTGCTGTAAAGTAAATTTTCATGTTCCTAAACACCAGGAAACAGAATTCTTGCGTTGCAAGTAGATTTGACTATATCATGAAGAAAGTCACAAGAGTGCTCTTTCTACATCCGAAACTTTTTTTTCTGGCACATGACAGCCTATGGAGGTACTGAATTTCTGTGATGGCTTATGCATATTTAACAAGCATGCATATTTGCACAACAGCTGGAATGATGACAAACTGAATTGCTGAAATATCTGAATATAGAAATATGCATACATGGTTTAGTTTGTCCAAGATTGCAGATGGGGTCTGACTTCACACAACAGCCTTGATTCGGATGGGGCTGACCCAGGCAACCTCCTTGGGTCCCTTCCAGCCCAGCTGTCGGATGACTCAGTTTCCTCTAGGAGCTGTGCTGCAAGGCCAACATCTGCCAAAGTCAGCAAGGTGCTCCAACACACAGGTCCTCTGATGATAAACTCACACCCAGTGCCAAGGTATGGAGCTCTGTCATGTCCCTGCCAGAGAAATCACTGCAAAAACCTTCCTGTGCTGTACTTGGAGACAAAGATTCAAACCTCATCTCTCCTGCAGCTGCTAACTGGATGGGCTCAAGGGAAAGGCCTCCTGGCTGAGGGGATTCTCTGTCCCATGCTGCTTGTTCTCTCCCAGCAGTGTTGTGCAGGGGCCTTTATAGCCGTCATTACCAACCGTTGCTATAGCTGCATTTAATCCTGCAGCCCAGTAAGTGGATGCTGTGCCCCAGCCCCCCCCCATGCCAGTCAGCCAGGACTAGAGCGATGCAGGCTGGCCTCCCAGTTTTTATAATGCCATGCTTCTGTGCTTAGTTTCGGCAGTAGGATGGGTGCCCGTGATTGGAGCAGAAACCCTCCCACACAGGTGCCCTGGCCTGTATTCTGTGGACTGTCCAGGCTGGACCAGAGCCACCCCTGCCCACGGTCTTGTTTAAACCTAGAATAGGAGAATCTAACCATCTGATAGCCACTGGTACCTCTGGGCACGAAGAAAAAAACCCAAACCCAGTCACATATTGACTTGTTCGCAAGACTCTTCTTCTGGCTTATATTTTTGTTTTATTCTAAAGCCTCTGCTTTACCCATCCTGGCACATACTATGCAGGCTGCGAAAGAGTCAAAGTCACAGAGCTCTCAGCTTTATGACTATGAAAATATATGACCTCTCTTTTTCCTGAGTTGTAGAGGTCAAATTATTAACCCACTTGTTTCTGCCCTGGCTTCATGTGTCATTTATTTAGTTTTCTAATGAATTTCTAGTACCCCATCTGTTTAAAATGCTCAATTTTATAAAAACAGACTGTTTCAAACACATCTAGTCTCCTCTGTTTGGTATAAGAACAGAGGAACTTAGAAGTTTTCACATTTTAGACTAGAAAAGAAAAAACCTGGCAGGTCAGTTTTGTGGATGCCTTTCAGGGTGATGAACAGATCAGATGAACATCATGTAACAGGGACTTAATGTGACTGCTCATTAATAAATACTTAGCCAGTCTGGAACAGTTTTAAGATAACCTGTAATTCTTCTGGGATATTTATATGCTTTATTGCACAATTCTCATCTGCATCCAGTAAGTGCTTGGCACAAACACTTCAAAAAATAAATGGGACATGCCAAAACTGTATTTCCAGAGAATTACTACAGCTCTTGAATGACTAAAGCTACTTGCCCTTCAGTGCCACGCCTCCCACAGCAAAGTGCAGAAATCCCTTGTCTAAGTGTGCAAATGGGGCACAACAGTGCCTCAGATCTGCAGCCTTCAGAGATACTAGGGTTGGACAAGGAAGGGATCTCGGGGGTTATCTGGCCCATTTAATTCCATCTGTAGGTAATTTGGGTTTATGCAGAAGGGCCACACTAATGAAAAGTCTTTCTGAGCATTGTTTGCAGGGTAAGAAAGGAGCAGGGTTGTCCTCCAGCACCCTGTGAGCTCAGTACCGTGCCATCCTACCCACCCACAGCCACTCCACACTGTCATGACTTGCTATCCTGGCAGTCAGCTCCTGGCACAGGGATACCCTTCCTACGCCTCTCCTCTGGCAGCACTACCAACAGCCCACTTTCCACACAGCCCTTCCCCAAGGGTGTGCTGTGGCACACAGGTCCACCACAGCATCCCTCTGCATGCATTTTCCAAATTCAGCTCACATACCTGTGAGGACACTTAAGGTCCCATTCCTGCGTCCCTCTGGCCTCCAGGCTTAGCCTGTGGCTTGCTAAATCTCTGCCTTTGCAGGCTGTGAGATTTCAGCAGAGTCCTTGCACTGTCTGGTGATTTTAAACCTTAAGAACCTTGGTGAAGCTATGGAGCTGCAAGATCACCTACTTGCATTAAAGTAGGTCTCTGGTCCTCAGAGTTGCAGTGAACAGCAAGGGTGTGTCCCGAAGGCTGCAAGAAACCAGTTTGATTTTCATATTATGATTTTTAATCCCTCTCAAGCTTCTCTCACCTGTCTCCAGCTGCATGGTCTCTGCCTGTCCAGTGCTGTCACAGGCCTTGGCGCCTTGGACTCCCAAGCCTGTGGAGCAGGACAGCAGGTTGGGGAGCAGTGCAGGACAAACCCGCCTCCAGCCTTTGTGGAGAGGAAGGGGAAAGTCCATGGGGATACATGGTTAAGCATGAGAAAGGAGATGTGTAGAAAGAGAGAAATGATGATAAATACAGGGAAAAGGAAAGGATCCATCTGAAACCCTCAAAAATACAAGTCTGCTTGATTGGGACTGGGTGCAGGAAAGAGGGAAGAGGGAAGAAAGGCAGGGATGGATTTGCAATGCTCCTGCACATGTGTCCACAAGGCACTGAAATACAGAGGAGGCACTGCAGGACCAGGACATCCCCTCTGAAAGCAGCATTTATTCCTTTTATGTGCTTCCATCTCAATAAAGTTGTATAAGGTTAGGTCTGGACACCTTATTTTAATATAACGGAGCTGGTGTATTTTCGTCATTGCTTGAAAGCCCCTAATCCCCCAGGGCTGTGGGAAACTGTCTGAGCAGCCATGCAAAGAGAAAACTCAGATTTCAGGGTGATGAACAGATCTGAAGATCAGATGAACATCATGTAGAGCGCACAGAGCAATGCAGCAGCTACCACCGAGCCCAGCCATGCTGCCATGGTCCAGCCCTGAAGTAGCCACAGGCACCCCATCAGTGCAGGGCATGGTGGCGGGAGCTCACAGCTTGTAAGAGACAGGGCTGGGGCACAGTCAGCCAAATGTCCCCTAAGGAGAAATTTTTTCTCCTCCTGTTTTTGAGCTGTGATTGGGCTTGACAAGCACGGTGGCTTTATGAACTCTGCTTCAGCCCTGCGTCATGTGGCTTCGTGTGGTTGAAATCTCCGCTCAGCTCTCCCTCCTGTCTGCACCCACAGGCACCAGCATCTGTAACATGCACTCACAAGCCCTGAGAGGGAAGGACAAAAGGATGAAAATACCCATGGAAAAAAAAGAAAAAAAAAAAAAAAAAGAAGAAAATAAACCCCAAACAACAGGCACTATCTGGATCCAGAGCCGGGAGAGCAGGAGTGTGCTGGGAAGGAAAGGAGCAAGCGGAGAGGAGCAAGAGTCAGGGAGCACCATGGAGCCCATGTATGCTCTCATGCCAGCTGGTCTCCTGAGTGAGGGAGAGCTGCTTCCCTGCTCCATCTCAGCAAACCAGGCAGCATTTCGTCCATTTGCATTTTGCATGAGCCTCTGTGGATGCTCTCAGCAGATGACCAGTGGATGCAGGGCCATGAGGAGGGCTGGCCAGGAAGGGGCTGCTCCTGGCTGCAGAGGGAATGGAGCAAGCTGAGAACTTGCTGGCGATGGTGTCCCTACAGTTTATGAAGGACTGGAGCAGCTAACTCCAATACAAAGAGGCACAGAGAAGCAGACAGCTAATGATGAAACCTTGAAGTAGTTTCTTGTTGTATAGGACAGGACAGCAGCTGGACAACTGGTAAGTTTTCAAGAGGTGGTTGTAGGGGGGCCATGGAGAGACCTGGCAGCCCTGGGACCTTCATGCTCCTCTGCATGTCTCACACGTGTCCTGAGGCACAGCAAGATCCAGCCCTGCAGCAAAAGCTTCCAGCCAGCCCTCCCTCTACATCTCCGTCACTAGCTCTTGAGCCACCGTCCCCAGCACTTCCCTCCCTGTCACACTGAATGATGCATAAACAACACAAACCTGTGCAGACATACCCTTTTTAGGCAACACATAGCACAGAGCACCACATAAAATACTAACAATTAAGCTGAGAATATCCTTTGATTTTTCAGGACTGGGTTAAATACAGCCCTTATTCAGGATCTTGAAGATTGTTCCTGTTAAGACTGGAAATCCATAATGAAGTCAGGTATTCATTTCTTGAAACCTGTTAGTTTAAAAAAATAATACCTCTAATTCTTTTATTTTCTGCACATACTGCAGGAGACAGTTTTCCTGTTCAAAATCAAAATGTCCCTTTTACCATCAGTATTACACCCAGCAGTGTCCACCCTGTTCCACAAGCCTTGCCTCTTCTGCTGGTCTGTGGCTTCTTGCTGCCGGCGCTGCCTGCAGCTGCAGTTTATGGTGGACACACTCATCCCAGTGCTTGTAACCAGCTCCCAGCCCATGCCAGCCCCACACACCCACGGTGAGTATATGCCCTGGCACAGGGCAGGTACGCTAACCCCCCAACAGCCCCTGCTGGGTCAACTCATACAAACCAGTTTCTAAGCAGGGACAGAAATTTAACAGAGCTGATGTCTTTACCAATTAACAAAAGTATGTCCTGAGGCTGTTCCTTCAGCTCCTGCTTCTGAGTATAAACCATCATTTTATCATCTACAAGCATCTGTGCATTTGGAAGAAAAAGAGGTCTCGCACCTGACCCTGCAGCAGGCTTTCTGCTTGTGAGGACTGAAGAAAGAGAAGTCTAGGACTCTGCTCTGCTGTGCAGAAGAAACTGCTGCCGCCTCCGCTTTGTGCTCGCTTTCATGTCCCTGCCCTGGCACACTGCTGAACCAATTTCTGATTGCTAGTGGCAAAGCAATCCAAGGTCGCTCTCTTCCCTCAGCCACGATGTGTCTGCACACTACCTGCAGCAGGGAGTGGGCAGACACACAGCCCTTGCTGGGGCTGCTCCAATGTGGCCCTAAGCAGGGCTCTCCATCACCACAGCTCACTCTTCCTCAGACCCCACCACTCCCCTCACCAGGCCACAAAGCTTGTAGCTGCCACCAGAGTGATACCAGCCAAGGCAGGAGCTGCTTTTGCACAGAGAAGAGCACAAGGCAGGTCAGGATGACACACCAACTGGTTCCAGGCACCCTGCGCCCATTGGTACAGAATCCCAGCTACAGGATGGAGATCAACATCAGTGACAACTGTACAGCACTACAACACCACCACCATGTTTAGCAAGCACTTATGAAAATTGCCTTTTGGAACAGGAATGATTTATGGGATAAAGTATACTTATTGTCCGTGCTACCGGCTGAGGCAGCATGAGGATAACAAATGAACCACAAGGCAATGGCAGAGGTCTGGCAGGAGCCACAGGTTACTTAGGGGTGGAAGAAGAGCGCTGCTGGCAGCAAGAGCAGGGAAGTGGCAGGCTAGCCAACAGCGCGACCGTGATACAAGAGAGAACAGGCACGACCTCATCATCCATCGCCTCACTGTGTGCTCTCACGGCCAGCAGCTCAGCACTGCCAACCCCACGGGTGCCACGGCTGGGACCATCAGCATGGTGGTGACACTGCGGGGAGCGCTGACCGCAGAATCTGCTGTGCTGCAGGGACAGCGCCTGGCTCGGGGTGTGTGCGGTGGGGCTGGGAGAGCCCATCCTGGGCATGCTGCCTCCTCAGCTCTCCCGTCAGACCAT
>JBCJKH010042062.1:0-11131 GCA_039877255.1 Loriculus beryllinus | reverse complement strand
AAAATGGTGCAACCAACATTGCTCTCGCTCCTCGCATTTTCTCTACAAGTTCATTTGAATCAAACTTCTTTTTTGGTTTTTTGGTTTTTTTTTTTTGTTTTGGTTTGTTTTTTTTTAATTCCTATAAAGGTCTTCGGATTGCAGAAATTATTCTTCCTGGTAATTATTGGCTGGATTAAGAAAGGTGAAACAAAAAGTAACTGTACTAAGTGCAATGCTTCTTTCTTTTTCATCATCAGAAAGAAAAAAATAGAAACGTTTGTACCAGTTTTGCTAACCTACTTGAAGTTTTAGCCCTGTATCATGTCCTATTGCGGTTTTTTTCTTTCTTGAATAGTCTGACACTTGTCAGTCTCTCCCTGCAGAAGCTGTAATGTCTCTCTCACATTCCTCTGCAGTAGAATGGTATAACAGAATTCTAGTCCTCACATGTAATTCTTTTATGTAATTGGAATGCAATATATTTGGTTTTACTTCCTATCCCCATTCCTTACTAACTGTAGTGTTATGTTAGTCTTTCAGCTGCTACTGAAAGCTAGGTTTGCAAAATGGCAAAAGCATATTCAGTGGGATGAGCTGTGAGAATAGGTGCTGAATCAGATCTAGATTTTAAATAAAGATTTTAATAAAACAGATAAAAAATTATTTGGTAGATGCCACCACAAAGGGTTTACACATGTTTAAGGGTATATATGAGCATATGTATGCCTTCAATGGCATAAATTAAGGACAAGTGACAGATTCTGCACCTGGGATGGTGCAATCCTGGATATACATATAGTCTGGGAGACAAGATCTGGAGTTGTGTCAGGGAAAGTCCATACTGGATACTGGGAAAAAGTTCTTCACTGAGAAAGTGGTCCAGCACTGGAACAAACCATGACCCCAAGCCTCTTGCTGTTCAAGAAGCATTTGGACAATGCTCTTAGGTATGTTGTTTAACTTTTAGGTTTCCCTATGTGGACTCAAGAATTAAACTCAATGATCCTGGTGGATCCTTCTGACTCAGGATATTCTATGGTTCTATGATTCTATGATACAATGAAGCATTTTCTGAACTAAAGCCACTGGTGTGAAAGCTGAATGGAAAAAAGACTGGAAAGACTGAAGCCCAAATAGATAACTGAGTAACATGTTTAAGAAATTTATCAATCTCTTTCTGTTCATGTTAAATAGGGAAACTTAAAATGTGTATATTTGAAACCCATTGAGATCAATTAGCATTCTTGTATCAAACTTCACCTCCTGTTCCCTCTTCCAAATAACACCTGTTATTCATGGTGTAAGCTTTATAACAGTCATTGCTTCCAGGTAGCAGCTGCATAAATTCATCTGTTCTTCTTTAGGCTCCATTTCATGCTTTATTTAATAAGAATAGCACAGCATTTTTTTTTCCTGAATTTCCGTGTAATTTGTTCTTCTACAGCAAAGATCAATCAATTGGCATTACGTTGCTCTTGATACTGATATCATATCATTCTGTAAAGAAAAAAAAGCTTTGAACAAGGCCATGAGTCCTCATGTTCAGTTAGCTCCATAGAGATAATGGTTAATGAGATCAGGAAATGGTTGTGCAAAGGAATACCTCTAGGGAGCTATTAATTTGGATAGAGTAAGGGTCGTATCTAGGGCTATTGCATACTCCTTTCAAGGCCAACTCTTCTTTCTTTTTGAAGATGGAAATGTGCTTTGCTTTGAAATCTGTTAAGACAAATGTCTCTCAAAGTCTGTGGACTTGATCAAGAAAGGCAGAATTACATGAATTGAATGAATCACAGTTAATCTGGCCCTGCCTGATTTAATTTACTGTTTTTTCCTACACTGCAGAGTGCTCTGTTCAGAAGGTGTGTATGCTTGGTAGGCTTATAATGTAATTCAGGCTCTGGTCCAATCTTCTGCTCAGAGCAGGGTCTGCTATGGGATTGTGCCAGTTTGTGTCCAGTTATGTCTTGAAAACCTTGAAGGGTGGAGACTGCACTACATCTTTTGACAATCTGTGCCATGGCCTGACCTTCCTCATGGGGAATAAGCTTCCCTGCATAGCCAGTCTGAACCTCTCATGCTTACACTTGTTTCTTTTATGAAGAGCATGGATTCCACTTCTGAATGCTGCTGTTAGGTGCTCTGAATGTCAATAACAATGCAACAGCGCTACCTGCCACCTTATTCAGACATTTTTGTATCTAAGGCTTAGCTTCATTTATAGATAATCATAGCTGCATCATCACATCATGGCCTGCTCTGCTGGCCTGTCATGCATTCTGAATATACTGGTAAGAGGCCTTCATAGCCTTTAATGGAAAATCTCAGAATTGTGGTATGGGGTTTACTGTGGTGTTTTTGTCTGGTTGGTTGGTTGGTTTTTGGTGGGTTTTATTTTGTTTTGTTCGTGTCTTTTTTGGTTTGTTTGGGTTTAGTTTGTTTGTTTGGGTCTTTTAAGAACAATTATTGACCTTTGACATATTTTTATCTCTGCCTTAAACCACTGTAATGCTTACTTAAAGTGCTTTAAAAATTCTGTTCAACATAAATAAGTGGAGACATAGGAATGCAGTTATGGCTAGTATTTTCCAGAGAGCCTAACATAATTATATATTTACCTTCAGCCGTACCAGGGCTCTAAAATCCTTGCCATACCCTGAAAATTTTTGAACCTATTTTCTATTTCCTCACTGTCTCTGTCTTTATTCCCTCTGTCCGCTTTTTGGAATACCGGAGTCCATGTATTTGAATAATTTTCAGAATAGATATCTATTTGCCACCAACCTTTAAAGTTCATGAAACAGAAATTTAAAGAAAGGGAATATTTACATTTCTGGATGGAAAATAACATGGCTATATACACGCTGGGCTGAATTACGCTTTCAATTGAAGCCTCATGTTTCAAATAGGTAGAAAGTTGAAATTTATCATGAGTCTCCACAGTCATTGTCTCTACAGAACACGTTTATTTACCTGTAGATATGAATGAAAGAAAAATATAATTTTAATCATTCACTGTCTCCTGAAGCTATCTGGTCCTCATTGCTGAATTTCATACTTACTCTAAGGTATCCCATAAAACAAATCAATGAGATTGATATAAGCCAAATATAACTTCTGAAAGGCATATGAATGCCAAGATTCTCAATATTTTGTAGGTTTTGTTGTTATTGTACAAAGATACTAATTTTCAATCTGTGGCATAAAAATTAAATTTTAAAAAGTTAATTTTTCTCTTTGTTTTTAGCAAACCAGGAAAAATAATTAGCAGATGTACTAAAAAAAAAAAAAGGCAAAAATGTAAACAATTGTACTGTTCAGTTTCTCCTTGCATCTTGAACTGTTTCAGTTTCTCCTTGCATAATTTTGCTTAAAGCAATACTAGTCTATTACTTGATACTCATAAATATAATTCAATGCTTCAAATGTATTTTTTTCTTACGCTCAACGTAGAAAACAACAGTCTGAAAATTGTTATCAAGAGCCTTGTATCTTTTAAAATCTTCTACTTTCAAAAACAAATATAATAATTTTAAAATCCAAGTTGAACATCAGTACACTGATTACTTGTTTTACACACAGCTTAACTGTTAGGCCTTATAGCTCCTGAACTTGCTGTAACTGTATGCTGTTAGAACTTTGAAGAAAACAAAATATTCTTCAGGTTGTTGCTGTTGAAAATGAGCAAGACATTTTTTTCAATGAGATCTATACTCTAATATTGTTTTATTTAATTAAGTACTAAAAAGAAGAATTGCACATAATATAGACATCTGCTCATCACAAGGATTTTTCCACTTATTTAATGAAAACCTTTATAATACGAGTGATGGCTTTCCCTTCATTTACAGAAAAGAAAACTATGAAATGCCCCCTGCCTATGCAAGTTTTACCTGTTTTCATGGCTGATCTGCTAGCCATAATTGCTCCAAAATAGGATGTATTGAAGAGATTTTTCCAGTTAATTACTTGCACTTAGAGATTTTGCTGTTTGTGTTCAGAAAGACAGTAGATAAAGTTTTGATTAGAAGGGTATTAAAGATAGTTCACTCCTCTGGAATTGCACAATATTTCTAGTATGTTGTTCACATGTTATGATTTCTTCAACATTGGTTACATATCCATAGATTGCCCCAAATACTTACATTTAATTTCTCTGTTGTCATTAAACCCAAAATTTCAGATTTCACAAATTACAATGAATCCTGATGCTGTTATAGCACCTACCATTTTTATATCATCTCCATGCCTCCTGGGCTCTATTGGTAGAATTTATGTTCAATTAAAAACCAATGCCTTTCAAAATTGGTCATTATATTTCAAGAAAACAAAATATGTTTTCTTAAGAGGCAAAAAACCCACTTCATTTCCAGTGTAGTCAAGTTTGGTAAGAGATTAAAGAATAACAATCTGATTTTATGTTATTAACTAATGTCCTATTCCTAAATTCTTAGGTCACAAACATTGAAAGAAAACAGAAAGAAGAAAAAGAAAAAAATAGATGAGTGAAAAAAAGTGTAGTCACCCATCATTTACTGCAAACATTATTACAGAACAATAACCCTTTGTGATAGCTCAGGTGGATCAAAATTTTGGAACTACTTAAAAAGTCTTATTTCTTTTGGCATGGGAAAATTCATATCAAAAGCTTTGGACAACAGACCAATTGTTTTAGAGACCAACCTTACTGACGACCCTCCCAAGTCTCTGCTCAATTTTTCACTAATTGCTTCCAGAATCCCAGGTGGCGGTAAGTAGAATGATTCATTGTTTAATTATTTGAGTGCCACAAAGCAAGAAAAAGTTAAAAAATCCAAGAGTTTGTAAAAGAATTATAAAATCATCCGCTTTGTTATGAGACAGCACAAGAAAACAACAGATTTGCACAAAGCAATAAACAACTTTCTGTTATTAAATGTCACTCAGAACTGAAAGCACTGGCAGATTTTCTTTGTCCAGCTTCTCTTAATCTTGAGTAATCTTTATAAGATAAGCTTCTACATGAAATAGTTATCGAAAGAAAAATTATCAGTGCAGTTCTTCACAGTGTGGAATAATGCTGTTTCTGTGCACTGATGGCCTGATCCCGTGCTTCGAGTTGGGTCCCATTAATCTTTTTTCTTGAATGCTCCCATATTAAGCACCACAGATAACCTAGCTTGCTGCTGGCTGTGCTCTGTGTTTCCTACACAGATCGTTTTCTGCCTTTCTTTGTTAAGAGCCTTTGTTTGAGAATTTGAGCTCCAGTCATAGCAAGCTAAGTCATTACATTGTTCAGCTAGGAGAAGAGAAGGTTCTGGGGGACACATTAGAGCTCTTCCAGTACCTACGGGGGAATAAGGAGAATTAAGAACACCCACAAGAAATAAGGAGAGGGACTTACAAGGGCATGTAGTGACAGGACAAGGGAGAATCGCTTTAAACCAAAAAAGGGTAGATTTAGATCAGTTATTAGGAATAAATTCTTCACTGTGAGGGTCGTGAGACACTGGCACAGGTTGCACAGAGAAGCTGTAGATGCCCAGCCCCTGCAAGTATTCAAGGCCAGGCTGGATGTGGCTTTGAGCAACCTGGCCTAGAGGAAGATCCTGGCCTAGTGGAAGATATCTTTGCCCATGTCATGGGGGTTGGAACTAGATGATCTTTAAGGTCCCTTCCAACCGAAAACTATGATACATTAGTGTTAATTCACAGGTAACTTTCGATACCAGAAAGAGCAGTTCTTGGTGTTATTTTCTGGGGGAAGGATCTTCCCAGCTGAAGGTTGGAAACCTTCTTCGTCCTTGTTGTGTATCACAACACAGAACAGAAAAAACACAGCAAATCAAAATTATTGAATCATGGATTGAAAAGTATATCCAGATACTAAATAGAAGTTGCAATTGAAACAGTTGCAGTAAAAAATTTTGTACACAATCAGAATTAAATTAAGATTAGCATATTCAAAAATTATTATAATCTGCTTAGTGTCAAGAGCAACTGCTTATCTGAAATCAACCTGGCTAGTTGCTTTTATGGTTATAGTCCCCTGGCTAGGCCATCCTTTCATGCCAGAATATTCTCATAGTTATCACTGAATCATGTATCACTGTGTGAAAACTCTGAAATGTGCTAAAAATTAAGATTTAATATAGAATTTCCAAGACTGACAGTGGATGTAGGCATCTTAGCTAAAGTGGTACCTTTTGTAATTTGTAAGCCCTTTCTGGGAATGGAAAATGTCTGTCCTCTGGATTTACAAGAGTTCCATGTTCTATAGAGGTCTTTAATAAAGAGTACTATCTTTAGATAATTACTGCATGTCTTTAGATGCTTAAAACTTTTATGATATGGAAATGATGCATAGAATTACAGCAGAGTAAAAACTGGAATGTACATTGGAACATTATGTGTCCTAATACTGAAAGGAAAACTGTCAAATAAAAAGCAAACCAAAGGTAATACAAAGCAGAAAAAAGAGACAGTGCCTGTAATTATTTGAAAAACTTCAGAGACTTAGTTCATAATTTTACAGGTTCACAAAATACATCTTTATGTGTGAACTGACAGATTGACACACTGAACAAAATCCTGAGATTAAAAAAAGTACAAAAATGAAACAGAAATGAAAAAATGGAACATCAAAACTTCTTAATACTGTGGAAAATCAAATGTCATGCAGAGGCAGGTGTAGATCTAATGCATAATATTGCCTTATATTAAAACACAATGTTATAAATATTATGTGTATACACATAATTCATCTATTTACTTTAAGAAAAGACTTCCTTTGTGCCAGTGTATCAGTTTAACAAGAACAATTTACAAAGTTGGAGTGGGAGCATGTGTACATGAATTAGTCTGGAATATATTTTCACAACTGGATAGCCTTAAATTTGGAATTCAGTGCACATGCAGTTGTTACATAAAGTCACTACAACTGTTGCTCAGCAATTGCCAGGAAAGCTGTGTGTAAAGACTGACTTGAAGTGTTCCTTTATCATGGTCATTACAGGGTGTAACTTGCTTTGAAGATTCCGGAAATTCACCAAAGCTGTCGTTATGAACTGGGATCACAAGCACTCACAGTGATGGACATACAGCAATTTCAGGAAGTGAGAGATACAAAAAAAGGATGCGAATCCAGTAATTCATATAATAAAGTTAAATAGCAAAAGGTATCTTCCTATAGATCACAGCAATTAATCTACTGAGAGAAAACAATAACAAGGTGATAAAATCCCTATTTGTTCACTTTGTAACCCAACTTTTTTTGGTGTATATAGCAGAGGAAAATATATATGAGACATAAGGCTTTAAGGCTCTGAGAGTGAAAAAAATGTGATGAACTTTAAATGTGAGCATACTGACATCTATTTGATACTTCTAGAGATGAATAGGTTTGACGAATGAATGTAAGACTCTTTGTGAGTTTTCCTCTGGTTCTAGGGAAGTGTGTGGAAAGTGGAACAAGATTCAGTAGGCAAAGTGGAGAGCTAACCCCAAGTCCATCTGTCTTACATTTGTCTTCTCTCCACTTCCTTTTTAAAACAAGTGTTCTGACTTTTAGAATCTCCTGCGTAATAAATGTTAGTTCCTAACTATGTATGAAAAAGCCTGATAGGTAAGGCATTCAGCTCAGAGTTGGAAGAATATTCCTTCATGAAGAGCATGAAACTGAGTTTCTAACCTCCTGAGACACAGTGAAGGTGATGTGTCCTGTGGTGGTGTTTTAGAGTGGTTGGAAGCAGAGGAAGAACAGACATGGTGTGGCCATGATTATTATTAGCACTACATGCATGAAGCCTACTAGGCAACAGTTCTGACAGTCTGTTGAGACAAAGACATGCAGAATCTAAGGATTTAGGCAGCTTTATGCACATCCAGTAAGAGAAATGTGGATACTGTGAGTTTCATATTCAGATTCCACATCTTTTGGTTTCTAAATATGCCTATGTCAAGAGTCTAATCCTGATATTTGATCTGATGGAGCAGAAAGTCTGTGACTGAGCACAGAAGTGGGATCACATATATCAAGCTTAATGCTTTCCCCTTTGAGTCATTCTTCTTTTTCTTTTCCAGGCATATTCAAGTTCGAAAGTTTTTCTGTACAGCATCTCTGGGGCATGCTTTGTTTTGCAATTCACAACTCTGCTTGTGAAGTAAATACCAATAAGTCTCACACCGAGCTTATAAAACCTTTGCTTGGCAGCACATACAACAGCTTTGTTGCTTTCCTGCACTGCTCTGTCTACATTTTCTAACCTTCACCCACCATTTCTAGAGATGTGAGGCTCGTTTGATCTTCGTCTGCATTCAGTCTGTTTTCATTCTCAGCAGAGCAGGAGTCACCAAGGGATGCCAGCTATTGTGTGTCTTTTGTGAAAGGGACACAAGCCTACTAAACTTGTTTAAAATGATTAAACACTTTTTCACAATGTCCTGGAATTAAATCTGAGCATGGAACTTTGCATATATACCTCAAGGAGTTGGATCTTTATGTTTGGGATTTTTTTTTTTGTTTGGTTGGTTTTTGTTTGGTTGGGTTTTTTTGGTTGTTGTTGGTATTTTGTTTGTTTTGTTTTTTTCTTTTTTAAACAGAGAAAAGAGTGAATCTATTTAAGATTTTATAATTACTATAATTTATTTTGAAACATTGTCGTTTTTACCCTTTGGTTGCTTAATGATTCATTTAAACTTTTCTATTAAATTATTATTTTTTTCTGCTTCATATAGAGACCAGAAAGAAAAGGAAAAAGAGCTGGCCTCTCTTTATCCAGCTTTTTCCTTCATGCCTTTGTTTTCTTTAGTGCTTGATATTTCTTATGCCATCAGGCACTCTTCTGATTAATTGCTTTGGCCTGTCACCTCCTACTGTTTACAATATTTGCATAAAAAAAAAAAAAGAAAAAAGAAAATATTAAGAAAAAAAGAGGCTTCTAAGGCTATCCTGTTCTTCTTACATATGTAAAAGGTAACATAAAATGGTGAGTTAATTTGTGTGTTTCATAATAGTCTGCAACATTTGTTGTTATTTTTAAATAAATTCTTTAAATAAACACTTGCTTGAGGAAATGCATACGAACAGTATGAGATGCTAAGACAGTGTGGCACATTAAAAAACCAAAAAAGTGATTGTATAACCTGCCCATTCCATACTATGCTACTATTCTCCAGAGAGAATTCTCCCTTACTCTTTTCTATTTTATTATAACAAGATTATATGGGGACTCAGGATACAGGTTTCTTCAGTCTCTTTGTTATTTTCCCTCTGGGGTTGTAATTCATGTCAATATTTTAAAATCATTGCAGACATGATATTTGTTTATAAGTATATTTGGAGATGTATACATGCATATGTGTATATATGCAGAGAGACAATCTTGTGAAGTACAGATATTAAAGATTGAAGAAAACGTAAAAGTTAAAATGATACATTCTTCCTGTTTTAATCTTACAAAGACATTCTTAAATGATGAATGGTTGCAATCCTTTCTGAAAGTCATCGTGCTTACAGTTACCCTCCCGCTGACTGCAGGAAGTCATATCCTCAGCAGGCTAAATTGGCATCACTCCATCAATAGTCAAAGAGCTAAACCAGAGGACAAGCATAAATCATACAAGCGCTAATTTTCCATTGCCTTGAACACAACCTAGTACACAGATGCAGGGGAGCAGGAGTAGAGGATGAGTCAAACTCTCACTGAAATTCTAATGGCCAATGTTTGCATATAGAAATGAGTAGCCCCATTGCATGGTACTGCACAAGTAGGTTCAAATTAAACAGAAACAGAGAAAAGTCAAAATAGACAGACCTATAAACGAAAATCAGTAAAAACTCCTACAAAATAACAAGATTTTACTACCAGAAATTTGTTTGTAGATAATGCTTTGGACAGAATTATTGGGAAAAGTTAGTACCTGCTTGCCTTCCTACTGTGTATCTAGGGCCTGAAAAGAGCTTTAACCTCACTGGTACAGACTCTAATAAAAAACCTTAATGTCTGTGAATAGTATGTGTGAGTTCATGGGGTTACAGAACTCAGAAATGTTTTAAAGAAATAGTGGACTCTTCGCTTCATTATGAATCTCTCTATCCAGCTAGGCCTTTATATTACTAACTACCTCTGTTTTCAAAAATATCTCATCTGAAAGAAGGCTAAGCTCATAAGCTAGAGGATTGATTTGAGTAGAAACCTGGAGAAATTTTAGTTTCAAGTAGCTTTTGACTCTGCACCAAAGCTAAATGTACATCTTTTTTGAATTTCATATTGAAGCAAAACAAACAGACAAGCTCTCACCTATGGAAAACAGCAATGTTAATGACCGGAAACATATCCAAATGAGTCTATGAGTTAAGGTTTGCACAAAGCTGCACACATAAAGCTTTATTTAAAGCTCTGGAATATAATAATTAAGACTTCAAAACATCCTTTTAATTATATTCAGATCTTAAATTGTGTAATTTATTTGCATTTGAGACAGAAATGTATATTTTGTATGTTGAATTTAGATTTATGGAAGCATAAGCTCATTCAAAATGCTAAATATTACTAACTCCAATTCCAGTTACGAAACACTAAATTGTTTTTTAAGTGGGAGCCAGCTCTCTTAGTAGGCTTTCAATATCAATCCTCTAATGTTAATTGTTGCTTTACTTTCTAGAGGTTATGTGAGATGGACAAACCAGGAAACTGATTTGGGTTTCAACTAGAATTTAAGTTTGAGAATTAAGAATACCTGGCATAAAATTTGCACTTTAAATTTAATAGTGTTAAAATTGTGGCTGCAATTTTAGTACTGTTTTTACAGAAATCCTAGAGATGTTTGTAGTTTAGATGAGCTTGTAAGTCTTAGGCTGACTTTGATATTAGACATATAAATATCAATGGTAATATTCAGAAGATGTCTGTCCTCACACAGTCTTGTCAAATTGAACAATAAGATGCTTTTGTTGCAAACAACAAGAGCATTTTGCATTTTGGAATCTTACCTTTGACAGGGCAACCAAAATTATAAATAAAACATTGGAAACTTAAATTCTAGTGTTAGTTTACTCTGCAACAGACACAGGATGTCTTAGGAGTTCAATGGCAATCATATGACACAATACACCAATGCCATGTTGCATGGTGTTAATGGCACGGAGGCAGAAAAACTTCCCTTTACT
>JBCJKH010042059.1:3033-31729 GCA_039877255.1 Loriculus beryllinus | reverse complement strand
TATTTTAGAGCATATTCAACTTAAGTGAAGTGTACCTGCAGTGCTTCCAACTGGTCGTGGCCGTGCCACTGATGGCATTTCCTCCGAGTATATCCCTCTGGAGGAATATTGAACCTCAGGTGGCTGCTGGTCTGGGTGCATTAATTCCGCAGGCTGAAGAAAACCTGGCCCAAAGTTCTGCCTGTGGAAAAGGAAGGACTCAAGATTACAATAAGTGAATTCCCTAATTGGAAACAGTAGTGCAGGTGTACCTCATACAATGGCGGTTTATGATGCCCTTTCACATACATTTTAACCTTAAATGTTAAAGAAAATAATTACATCTGAGGAATATATTCCTCCTTCATGATCTGCATTGCACTACAATAAGAGTTATAAACTCTTAACAAAATTTCACATGCTACAGTAACCTCAATGCAGAGAAAAGCCCACAGATGTTTTCTCCTTGAAGAAAAAAGTATCTTCAATGAAAAAGAAAATCAGAAAAATAAGACTTCAGTAGTGATGTAGCTGCTTACCTCAGCAATAAAACTGACTCTTACTCAAGAGTTTCTGGGCACACAAACTGCTAGACATAAACAGTCACCAATCTCACTTCATAAATTGTGCTAAGGTAATGGAACTTGCAAAAGGAACAGTCTAATTCATCCATAGAACAGGAGTAGAGCAGGAGATGGAAAAGCTGCTTTTCCTATGTTTCCTATTAACATATCTTAACCCTGGCATGGAGAGATTATATTTTAGGAGACTGATGGCAGCTGAGTTTTCAAGGATTATTGATTCCTGTTGACAGGGTGGAGGTGTGGATGCTCAAACTTCAGGTGCTTAGGTTACAGGCTAGTCTCTCTTAGATTCCAGAGTATGATCAAGAATAGACACACTCCTCAAGAGGTGTTCAAAGCAAAATATTAGGTTCACTGAATCATTTTCTGCAGGAGCCTCTCACTGATGAGTATAAAGGAAGCAAAGTGAGACAAACACACTAAGTCAGGCACATGAAATTACATGCAGTGAGGACTAGGGATGAGTTCTCTATGCCATTTACTGCATTAGCATCTAACCCCTTCTAGGCTATGGACTGCAGCCTACCCCATTCCTCAAGAAATCAGTTTTACACCCTTTCATTTTACAGGAAAATCCCATGACTGCACCTAATTCAAACTGTTCTTGATTTGTGCTTCATTTGGAAAACTACCTACCTTTGTATGACAGCCAGATAGCATAGAAAGTTGACATAATAATTAATAGCCTAATAAAGCCAAATAAGAGCATAATAAAGAACAGACAAGCAATTGTAAATTAAAGTACTAGCTACTTGGCATACAGTATTAAATGGAGGTGGTGTTAGGGGTTCAAGCTGCAAAAATCCTATTGTGGAAGTGCCAAAATTTCCCTGGCTCCCTTGCATGCAATCCCACCTGTCCACTCAGCAAACCTAAAGGAAACCATTTTCAACCAGACTTAGAAGCTAGTTAAAATAAATGCTTGAATGGGTAGGTAATGTTTAACAATACTGCCTTACGTTAATCACTGTAACCACTAAAGGATTTGATCATCTGGCTCTTTATGACTGCAGTGCTGAGCTGGAACCTTATAGCTGATAAAGTGTTATTAATTTTTTGATGTTGTCTAAAGAAAATATTTTCTTGGCATTCCTGCAAATGTACTGGTTTTGTGCCAGTTTTTCAGAAGAAAGGAAGTATATCCTTTACTGCTGATGGATTTGTACTTGAGAGGTGCATACTTAACAACCCATCACCCTTTCTTCTCCATCTTCTTTATAATAGATATAGCTACTCTTTATTATCAGAGAACAACACAAGAGTATAAAAATGGGATACATCTCTGAATTTGTATCATACAGGCTTTCTAGTTCTCCTCCCTATTTCCAGACTGAGACATAGCTTTCATCTTTGCACATTAAAAAAAAAGTAAAATTAATCTCCAGTTATTTAAGTGGGGAGATACTACCCCAAAAACCAATTTTACACCAATAATCCACTATGGTTAAGTATCTCCATCTCTGTTGCATGATGCAATATTCATTTTCTGGCAAAAGCTGTTCATTGTGCCTTCATGTTTGCCTAGCTGTTATGTGACCTAGGTCTTTCACATTCACTTTTTTTTCTACCCAACCTGGTTACACTTCATTAAAGATGCTGTGTTTGTACAGAGAAGGGAACAGTACAGTCACACAACTATTATTCCATGCATTGGATATTTAAGCCAATGGACTATGACATTGATACATGCCACCTAATCATATTGACCTCAGGTTATTTTTCGTTCCTTTAATTGGTACACTGTTTCTATCAGTTTATCATTATCTCCTGAATTTGAGCACAACCCTCACTCCACAATCATGACGACTCTCCACTTGTTTTCTATTGGTCAAGCTCTAGGAAACCTTCTATTCTGACGAAATTTTAAAGGAATTCTTCCTGTTAAAGTCAACGACCTTACACATTGTTAGATTAATCTGCCAGCACTGGAAAAGGAAGCATCTGAACTATTAATAATGATGCCAATCATTTGTAATTTACAGAAAGCCAAAGCGCCTATGCCAAATGTTGATAAACTTTTGAGCAAAGAATATATATTGCAAAACCCACTATCTTGCTCAGCTGTATTAACATGGGTTACAGCACTTTCATGATTTATTTATCACATTGTCCCTAAATGCATAACAGGCCAACAAAGGAGAAAATTCTCACTAACAAACAATCGGTTCTGTTTTATGTTGGCAGTTCCAAAGCTCAGTCTTCAAGGTAACTTAAATTACAAGAAATACACTGCACGTCATACTGTATGCCATATTATGTATGCTCCACTCACACTGAAACTATCACCTTCAGCCAAGACTTAAGAAAATGTGCTTAGAGACACTTCCTTTTCTAGTTGTCTTTTCAAAAATCAGGTTGCAAAAGAATGGGTAAAGGAGAGTTCTTAGTAACCATTTTACCATCGAGTTTCCAAGGCAGTGAAGACTTCAGGTGAAATCTAATGAATGATATGGGTACCAGTGGGATTTCATCTCACATAGAGAGCTGTAAGAAGATAATGGGAGAGCAGCACGAGGCCACCATTTTACCACCTAGGTGAATTGCAGCAGTTTGGAGAGGGTGAGACAAGTCTGACCACTGTGGGAACCATGACTCAGGAGTCCAGCCTCATGTGTAGTTAAAACACAAACACCAAACGTGGAATTGACAGTCACCTGAACAACTGTTTTCTTCTCTTTGCATGATTCTACCACAAAAGACAGAAAATTTGCTCTTCCCCCCGATTTTATAACAGTAGGCCTGCAGGGCAGGTTTTCTGTGGGAGAGTCACCATGCTCTGAAATTTGTTCTCAACTTGGCTAAAAATAGAATGAATCTGTTAGCCATGTGAAAGCTTTTGAGAGTTAGCATTGCCCTGAGGCCACAGAAACAAGATGAAAGCAAGACTATTGGGAGAATGACATGCATCTGAGTAACTGTTTCAGGCACTCTAAAAGCTGAATCTCAGTGGTTTATGCAGTATTTGGAAGGATATCTCTATAGCCAAGCGGCTAGAAACATTTCTTTTACATGGAGACTTGGATTCCATACAGCATATATATGTCATTCATGCTACATAAATAAATTACACATGCTGGATCTGGACTCCTGTTACTTCCCATTTATACAGTACTTTGCATAATAATATACCAGTGCCAATAAGAACTACTGAGGAATTGCAAGGAAAATATTAAATGATAATTCTATCAGTGAAAAGCTACCTTGGTAGGAGACCTGGTGCTGTTGGCGGAGTCATTCCAAATTCCACGTATCTCTGTGAGCAGAACAAAAAATCCCAAATTAAAATAAAAATGCATACCCTGGGAAGTCCACTGTTAGTCTTTTAAGTGATGAATGGCAGAGATCACTAGGTCTGTATGTGTGACATGACTGCATCATTAAGAGCTTGGTTTTACAAACCCAGAAGCACAAGAAGATCTGTGAACTGCTGTTACAGTGGTTAGCAGTCTCTTCTGTCTCATCAGAGGCTTAACTTAAGAACCTTCCAGAAATACTTTCTCTCACTTGCAGAAGATCAAGGGCTTCTCCAAAGTCCGCTTAGCTTAAAACTTTCAGAAAACCAAGCTCTGTATTTAGAAATCTCTTTATACCTCAAACAGCATCAGATTGCAGCAGAGACCACAGGACTCGGACTGAACAGTCCACTGGCATTATGAATCTTGTGCTGAACTATCATAGAACTTGAGATGACCTAAAAGACTATCCATGTGCCTCAGTGCTCCATAAAATGCAAAAAAGTCATACACAGAAATACTGCTTCCCTATCCGTCACTTCTGAAAGCTTTTGAATACCCTGCTGAAAAATATGACCTAAGCCCAATACATTCCTTTTCCATTGTCAAAATATGAACTAGAACATGCTTTTAAAAAAAAACCAAAGTTTTACTCTTGGGCATAACAAGACTGCTCTGTGAAAGATTATAACCAAGAAGAACAGGAAAGTTATCCTACAATAGGAGAACTCCTATCTTGTCTTGAGGTTGGAATTTGAAAAGGACCTAAATGTATTGCTTAATAACCAAGTTCACCATCTTCTGATGCTCATTTCTGAATTCTTCTGGCTCCAGAAACTGTTCCACATTCATGATAGGTCCTGGTGCCAAGAGCACAATAACAGTGACCATAGCTCAACTGGTGCGAGCTATGTGCTCAGAAAAGCCTTTTAACTTGCATCACTCACATTAAATGGGTTGTTAACTGCCTGAGTTGGACCATAACGTGATCCCCACTGGGTACATGTGGTTTCCCTCCCTTCTTGAGCAGGAGTGTTGTTTACCGGCTGTCCTGCAGAGACTCCGGGTGGTGCGATGGCAGTGGAATTGGCTGCTTGGCTGCTGGGAGCCACCAGTGCAAAAGCATCATCCAGCAGCGAGTGCATGGTTTGCCGAGCCTCTTCAATGGATGGCTGCGGTGGGATGTACTGGGAGACTGGGTGGGAAGGCAAGCCAGGGAACTTCCCCACATCAGCTGAAGATGATGTCTGAGGTTCAGGAGGCAAGTCTGGGTCAGACTGGGGAAAACAGAAAGAAGGTGAAGGGCAGAGAAGATTTAATCAGCCAGCTTCCAAGCCCCTGTGGGCCTTAAGTCTGAGTAACATTTTTTTTGCCAAAACCACAATGAGATAAATGGTACAAGTGCCAGCACTGGACAAAACTTGCCCTTTACCCTCCCCACTTCTACATGCACATATGCATGCACATATATAATGCCAGCTGTGTAAATACTTCATTCACTGTCATCTGTGAGACTCTTGATGTCAGACAAGGCAGCAGAGCCTTTTGCAGGAGTTACTCAGCTATAACAGAAATATCTTTTGATTTGCAAGCACATAATGAAATCACGTAGAAAGCATCTACCCCACCCAGAAAAAAGACAATCAGCTCTGTCTACATCTCTGACTTCTCTGCAGCTTTTACAGTTCCAAGAAATGAATTCAGTCTTTAGCTTACAACTGACCACGTCGGCAGTAATATTAAACTGGCATTATTACCTCTCAGAAAACCACACAAATGGAACTGTTATGCAATTAAGTGGATACCTGCATAGAACTTGAATTTGGGTGCATCACCTAAATGGGATTCATACAAATACTTCACGGCAGCAATACCTGAGGCATGCATCGCAATTACTACATGGGATCTTACTACACGGGCTTATTGTTCATCAGTAACAGGAAACTAAATGAGCTTTGCAGCAACAGACTTATTATCAAAGCTCATTCTTACCACTGCATGCTGACTACAAAATCAGTCATCAAGATGCAAAAGCCTCTACTTTATCAGGAACTTAGCATTCCAAGTACTTTCTTGCTACAGATGCCAAAGGGGCTGAATTTTCTGTGTGACATGTCTTAATTAAACAGCTTCAGATGATAATTCATTCTGCTGCAGCATAACATTAAAATCATTACAGCCTTGTTTGAAGGCAGAGGGAAACTGCAGAAATAGACATTGTAGTCACCTTACTGCACACACAGCTAATGGTGAAATACTTAAAAATTAATAAACCATCTTTCAAGATGGAAACTGTCCAGGGGTTTCCAGTATTAGCATTAGGCTTAGTAAAGTCTGCTTAGAAGTAGTTAAAGATGCCTAAATACAGTCTGTGACATGGATATGATAGAACAGAAGCATTCTCCAGTGTCTTTGTTTTTTTTCAGACAGGAAGCAAAATTAATTTTCAAGACATTGCATAGAATTGTTTCAAGTTACTGTAGTACAAAGACATGTCTCTCTTTCATTAATAATTAATTCCCACATTTGAAAGATGAGAATATTTCTCATGAAAGGAACTGATTCTTCTACTCTGCGAGACCAAAGGAAGAAATTTTCTGTAACATATGAATATATAACATCCAGCAAATTGGACTAGAGTGAAACTATGTTCATGATATTGCAGAACATGCCAAGCACACTTTTATATGCATAACACAGCGACATTAGTGAAAACAAGATTTTGGTTCTTGGCCTCTTTAATATCAAGGAATACTTGGCAGAATTTTACTCCTTAATACTGACAAACTGCCAATGAAATCCCTGTTTCACTTTGATTTACACACTAACTACATAGGACTGAAACAAGCCATATAGACCATAGTCAGAAAGCAAAAAACCTTCCAATGTCATAACTGTAATTACAATTATCAGAACACTCCTGCCATTCAAGAGACATACATACAATATATGCAGAATTATTGACTCCTGGGGGCCTTTTGTATGTCCCATCACTGTCAGTTGTGATTAACCTGTCCTTTTCTGCATCAATTGGACTCCCATTTATCTGATGTCGCCGGCGCTGCTTGGGAGAGCGTTTTGCACGAGAACTTAACAGGAAGAAAACAAAAAGCAGAGAGAAAGAACAAAAAAACGAGACAGTTGTGATCACATTTCTTTTTGCAATTTTTCTTTGCATCCCACTCAAGGCTAAACTCCGTTGCCCATTCCCTCCAAGTCATGCTTGCCTCAGCCCTGTTTTTCTTCCCTTTCCCATTTTTAAATCCCACTCCCATTAGGTAGCCTTGAATCTGATTCCTGCCTTACTCTCATTGGCTGCTCTCCAAACTGTCTTATTCCTCCTTCAAACTCTCTCCTTTGTCAACTCCCTTCTACATTTATCTTTTGAAGTTGTTCCTGCTCCAGCCTTCCTGCAGTGCTTCTCCAGATCTTTCAGACCAATGTCAACACATCTGCAATAGCAGAACAGGCCATAAAGATTTGCCAACAAAGGTCTGTGCTTGGCATTGTTGCGTTTAACCCTACTAGGCATACAAGCTATGGAACCCATGTAGCTAGAGAAAAGGTACCTTCTGTCAGAGCACAAGCAGTTACAGGGTACCAGTGCTCTGAGAACAAAGCACCAGTATTCATAAACAGAGCTCAGGGAAGACTTTCTCTGAAAAGGCCATGGAGGAAGGTCCATGACACTCTTTACCCAGAGGGAATACATGAAAGGTTATCTCTTTGATTTGTGAGTTTGCAATTAAAATTCAGAATCTTCAAGCTTTTTAAGTTGTTAAAGGGAGGGCTGAAGCACCTCTCCTGTGAAGAGAGGCTGAAAGTTTGGCTCGTTCAGCCTGGAGAAGAGAAGGCTCAGGAGAGACCTTAGAGCAGCTTCTAGTACCTAAAGGGGGCCTACAAGAAATCTGGAGAGGTACTTTTTAAAAGAGCCTGCAGTGACAGGACAAGGGATAATGGCTTTAAACTGAAGGAAGAGATTTAGGTTAGGTATTAGGAAGAAATTCTTCACTATGAAGGTGCTAAGGCACTGGCACAAGGCACAGCCCAGAGAAGTTGTGGCTGCTCCATCCCTGGCAGTGTTCAAGGCCAGGTTGGAAGGGCTTTGAGCAACCTGCTTTAGTGGAAGGTGTCCCTGTCTGTGGCAGGGAGATTGGATGACCTTTATGGTCTCTTCCAACCCAAACAATTCCACCTAAACCATGATTCTGTGGTCTTTTTCCCCCTTTACAAAAATATTCTCTCTTGCAAGTTTATATTTTCCATGTATCTTTTTTTACTACTCATACTGAAATCTTGATCCCCCTAAATCACAAAACAATTATTCAAACAAGTGGCAAAGCAAATGCTAAATGGTTTTAAGGCAGTTTTTATACATTTGGGTTTATTTATCAAGAATTCACTGTTGAGAACCTGCAAAAGAATACTATGAAAACAAAAATACTGGCATATACTAAACCAAATGCTGTTTAAAACAACTCAAACTTTTTCCCATCTTTGAAATGCCTACCTCTTCCTCGGCTCTATGAAGACAGTAGGCACACTGCCTCCCGGGTCCAAGATCTTGTCAATCTGCATCTGTGCCTTGCGATATATTCTGTGCTGTTCTTTGGTGTCCACCACCACCACATCATCCACCACTGGAAATTCATAGTGCCCTTTGCGCTTGGCGCGAAGACGAATCTTATTGCGGTGGTGCTCAATCTCGGATTTATGCCTCAGGGCTGTTTGTATCTTAAGGAAAGAAGAGGAAAAGACTAGTTTTTGCAACAGAACTTTTTGCTGCTCTTCTGTAAACCTCTTTTCCTCAGATCCTTGGCTGGCCCTACTTTCCTCCTTCCCCTCTTTCCCCCAGATCTCTGAAGGATTAAAGAAAGTCACACAACTTGCAAACATTTTCTTTCTTGGATATTTTGCAATATTTTCATTGTCTCCCCAGGGAGATGTACTATTAAACACAATATGATTGCCAGAACAGCAGGTGTAGTTAGAGAGAGGTGACAGTTTGTTAACAAAACACAAATAACTCCTGCTGTCTGCCAAAAGCGACACTGCTCTGAAAAAAATCAGTAAAAGCTGTATCTACATTTGCTTGTCAGAAAGAGATACATTTGATCCAGTGTTGAAATCTGTCACCCATTCCCTTTAATGACCGTCATCATGTAAGCAGCAAGAACTTAAAGAGCTGAGCTCATAACTCAGTGCTTCTGCTGTGCATGACAGGCCAACATAAGCTATGAAGAAATGTAGCAGCAATACAAGGGTCCAGATTCCTAAGTGAACAAGTATTATCAGCTCTACATCTTGCAGGCTGAGTTGTCATGCCTCTCTCCCACTTTTCTTTAAATTCCCAGAGGAGCATGTCATCATGTGGGGAAAGCTATCATAACAGCAGCACTAGCCCAACACTCACTGAAATCATTCTTATCACTTGGGCACCAGATCAGGTAGCAACAACTGCTCTGCCTGTGCTGGACTAGTTTCTGAACACATCTGCATCAGCAAATTAAAAACCAAGTAAAATTTGAGTTTTATGTATTCCCTCATGAAAATCCTGAAAAATTATTAAAAAGGACACAAGCCAGATTTACTGTTTACATTTATAATTAGAACTATATGTCTTCTGCTCATATACTGGATTTCTGTTTTGTAGCTCCCCTTGCCTGTGTATACTAGATACACACATTCACCTTTCTTCTATAAGGTACTCAGAAACTTCTTAAAACAGTGAAGTTAAAGGTTTCAGTAAATCTTCCACTCTGAATTATGAGAAGATGCCATCTTACACCCAGTACAAGGTACTGCAGGCAGGGTATGATATGGTTTCACAGCACATTACCGTCCCTCTTGATGCCCCAGGCATGCTCATATTCTGCTGACAGTAACATGAGCCTCAGAGAAAAGAGAAAGTTTTTGTAAATTTACTGTCAGATAAACACATTAGAAGCTGGAAGCACTGCATGTGCTGCAAATTCACACCCCACAATATGAAGATAACTTGTTTGTATATCCACATCCTGAGCTTCTGAAAAGTCAGAAGAATAGTGTAGAATGAAAACCAAGATGGGTCAGATGCTCCAATATATATATATATTGGAGCATGTTCCAATATATGTTCATATATTAATTAACACAACTCTTGTAAATCATGTCCTGCTGACTAGCAAAAGGCTGGCAACACAAGGTATCCTGACCATTAAATTTGCTCCTCTCTCTGTGTTTAAGTTTTGATTCAGGTATCTCTTAAAAACAGGTCAGATGACCTCTGTGGACGGAAACAGGATTATTCCTGTAACTTGTCAAAACTCAACTCCTTAGGAACTCCTGATAAAAAGAAATGGGATACTTTTCACTTCCCACTTGGCTGGGCATACAGTCCTCCACAAACATTCAAAGCACTGCAAAAGTACCTCTTTATTAATTTTGTTGGTCTCTGCTACTCGATCAGAAAGCACCGAGTTCTGAACTGGAGGTGCTGCCATTGGTTGCATAGCAATCAGCTGGATCTTGCTTGGCACCCGTCTGCTGGCATCTGAGGAACGTGACATCCTATCCACGTGTTCAAAGATAGAGGCTGATGAGTGCTGCTCATTTCCACTACTGGTCTGAGGAGGCCCTAAATCACCAGAACAAATACAGAGTAAAGGAGTGCTGCCACGGTTATCTCAGTCAAACATTAAACTCTACAGATGCTATACTACAAGACTATGCCATGTTTTCCATCTGTGTTTAATTTGCCCTATAGGCCTTCCAGCTGATTCACATTTAATGCACAACAAGTTTACCCAGTGGCTTGCAAATTATAAACATTTTTCCATTATATTTCCAGAAGGGAAGCTGCCATTCTTCATTTCTGTAAATCAAGCTCTTGGCATTTGCAATCCACCAAAATCTCAGCCTACTTTTCTCTATAAAAAGCTGTTCAAGTACATACTGTTAATGGTTCCTTCTTATCAGTACTTGAGGAGATGCAAATTCCTCAAATGGAGGTTCAAAGAGCAACGACAGATGTCTGACTGCAAAATGTACTTCTTGAGTGACAGGAGGAGCGATATATGAACTAAACAAAAATACCATTAGAAACCCCCACAAAACACAAAGAATTTTACAGACATTTTACCGATTAAAGCTTTTAAAGCCGTTTTCTTCTCTGTGACAGGATAAACTGTTAATATAGTAATGAGCAAGCTGCACAAATATTGCCATGTTGTAATTTGTTGAAGAGGTTAAATCAACTCCAACACAACCAGCAAAAGATCTTATGGAAACCAATACAAGTGAAAGTTGTGGCCCTAGTTCTGCTAAGAGTTAATCGCTTCAACAGAAATGGGTCATCTCCATCAAGACTTGAAGTCTGTAGGATCAAGGATCACCCCTGTGGTTTGCAGTTAAGCACATTAAGATTTTCAGTTTGTATGTTTTCTAGAAATAGGCCTACAACAGGAACCATTATGTGGATTAGGCTTGCAAAAACTACAGAAGACTTGCAAAATAATCTTTTGCCTTGTCCACATGGTAATGCCACAAATTATTAAACTGCTTTTCACCATGAAAGACAAGCAATAAGAGATTAAGATTTGTGACTCTTCATATGGAGAAACACAACAGTGTAAAGGGACATCGTTCTGTGTCCTTGCACAGGCTTCTAATAATGGACTGTGGTTCTCAGATTTAAATCAGGAGACTCTGATTTGATTCTGATACAGATTAATTGTTGATGAACCTGATCCAACTCCAATAGACAAGAAGGAAAACAGGCACTGCTCTGATCAGTTTGGAACCTGTGCTGGTAATGAAGTACAGGGTTCAGAAGAGGAGTCTGCAGAAGATCACTGTAGATGACTTACTCCTTTGCTTTCCTCTTCTAGCACAAAAAGGGAGTGGGAGAGGGAAGGCATGGTATAGTTTATTACATTCACAGCACACTGCTTTTGGGCTGGAAAGCAATCTGGTCACAAGCTAAGCAAAATTTTTATTTTTCATACTTCTCAAATTTGATTAATGCATTTCAAATGTGCACATTTATAAATGGTATGCATCATTTATAAATGTGACTTTCCTGTATGCGTCCTTAAAAAGAAGGTAAACAGTTTCATTCAAGATCTCTGTCCCTGAAACGTTCTGCAAGACACAGAGCCTAAATTAAATATATCCTTCTCTCTTCTGTTGCTGTTTATATGATCTTTACCATTTGTCACGTTCACAGCTCCATCTTCATGTATTTTGTGGAAGCATGCAAGCACTGACTCTCACAGTGAGGGGCACAAGATATATTAAGTAGTGCGAATCCCTCAGAGCAATCCTATAGTGCAATGGGAGTCTGAACTTCTGCATCCATCTTTCCCATTTTCCCCATGCCTCAGTCATTCTTTCCAGCATTTCCAGTCTAATAGCTGTTCTCAAAACTCAATGACCTCCAACATAAAATTTTAAGGTTATTTTCATATTACTTCATTAGCAAGGTGCAATATATTAAATTACGCTGAGCATGCACTCTAAATCTTTATAATTTCCTTTTGTGCACAAAAATAAGTGCTTGGCAGAGGCGTCTTAGCTGGAACGGTTTTTAAACTCATTTAGTAAAACTGTCCAGAAGTCCCATACCCAAAATGTGGTATCAGTCTACCATAACATCATCTGTTACCCTCTTTTGCAGAAAAGATGCACCCGCACAAAAGAACCCATAAGCTGCACCTGACCTTTAGACCCAATCTGTGTGCATACACTGAATGTGTCTGTAAGTATAAACTAAGATGGAATTAAAGTATGAAATTCATGAACTGCACAGTTCTGTAACTCAACACATGAGTGAGCTCCTTTAGAAGTTCTGACACAGTGAATAAGAAAGCTCTCTTATGCTATTGTCCATGGTAAGAAAATCTTCCTTATAAAGCAGTCAGATAGCACTATATGAATTAAATTTTGATCTTAGACTAGACAGTTGAGCCTAAAAGATAATGAAGATGCTTTCTGTCCAAATACTGGAGAGAACACATTTAAACAACTAGTCCGTATACATCACATGTCAGGACCAATGTTCATCACTCTTCCCTGGGTTGAAACTACTAACTGAAGCATCAAGAAAATTAATTGCTCTGCAGGAAGCTATGATTTTGTATGAAAAGCAATACAGCTGGAGATAAGGAAAGGCTATTGCTTCCTGCACCCTCTTAAAATAAAAACAAGGGACGCAGCAACCACGGTGCATAAAGCCTGATACAAAATCAGGTAGTCAATGGGAATCTTTCACTGGTCCACTGGTATTTGTATCATGTCAGAGCATGCAGTTTCAGATAAATTTCAGTTTCTTTGTATCCCAATACATCATGACTCTCATTAGTCACTTGTACAAATGCAACAATGGAAAGCAACATAGCCAGGCTTATATCCATCCTTCTTTACTACTGTAAGATGGAAACTGCTATCAGAGGACAGGGTCTTTAATTTATTACTAGATATGGTATAAAGACAGTGTCAGCTTTCTCCTGTCCCATCTTTGCTATGGTTAGAAAATCAGCCAATCCTGATCAGAAAAACACTAGTTCATGAGAAAATATGGGTTTTTGCAGGTAGCCTGTGTTTGTCTTGGACTTCCAGTAAAGACATTAACTATATCTCTAACTTGTTTATATAAAGCTAGTTTCAGGACCAACAGCTGCCTCACTTTTGCTTCTTTTGAAGTTTTCGTCAATAATTTGAAAGGACTGGGAGGAAAATTAGAAAAAATATGCCTAAATTGGATGACTATAATTTGTGTTACTGAGAATTTTTTATACTTCAATAGCTGGAAAGCAATTTTGGTTTATTTTAGACTCAGAAGACAAATCCTTCCATCCTTAATATATAATTGTAGCTACCCCAGCACCTCTATTCATATCTGTACTCAGCTATGAGCTCTGGTTACTTACCCACTCTGTTTGCTCCTGACAACATAAAGGAAAAAGAAGAGACAACACAATAATTATTACAAATAATTCAGCTGGAATGGCAACTGGAACACACAGCAGTAAGATGATTGCATTTACTTGTGAATGAAATGCATGAACTTAGATCAAACTGCCAAGCCTCAGCTGCACAAAAAGGGAGCTGAATCTGCCATTTAACAGAGAGCTCTCTACAGACAGTGCCTCCAATTTTGAATGCTAAAAATAGTCCCTATGATTACCAAGCTAAAGGCACCAAATGCTGAAAAAACAGTGTTATCTGATCCAGTAAGGACATGATAGGTAAAAAAGACACATTTTACACAATATGCTTGCTGCCTTTGCCAGAAAATTGAGATGCAGCAATACCTAATACTTCTATACAAAAAGAAATGCTAAACCCTATATGAAGTTTTAAGCCAGATGGAAAACAGACTTCCCATGAAAGAAGAAATGGGATAACATTAAACCAGGGCAACAGAATTGAAGTCAGATAGGTTGGTACAACACATAAACCATCCTGAGGTGAGCTCTATCATAGCATAATTGTTTTCCTACACATTTACTTAAACATGATTTCTGGTCCTGAGAGGAAACCTAAGGCACTTAAAATATATATATAGTACCAATACAGCATCTTTGTAAATTGTGTAAAGTACATATACCATATACTGCCTGCTGAATTATTGAGAAATATAACTTCCTAGGCACATCAGCAGATCCTATGCTTTGTTTCCTTACACGTTCGTTGCAGAGGAAAGCCTGCTCCACAACCCTGGCTGTTCCAGGAATAGTCCATATTATGAAAGTCTAAGAATCACATATTATTTAACTTGCTGTTTAGCCACCCAAGAGCTAGCAGGTCGTATGAGCTATCTTTCATCGAATTTCTTCAACATAAGCAAAAAATGAAGATTGCCTGCTATGATCTGAATTTCACATGCACTGCATTCCTCCACAGTCATCAGTACATCTCAGCTGGTATTTCAGAGTGTGTGGAAAAACACTCAATATACCAAAAAGACTGCTCACACTGCGGTCAGTATTTTCTTCTTTTCAGTTTCTGCTGCCATCAAGGCCATGTGAATTAAGAACAGATGGGGTACCATAAACTCCTTTACCAGATATTCAGTACCAAAATTTTCTCTTTGAAGACTATTGTGATTTCAGGTAAAAGATCTGGTAACTAAAACTTTAATCAAGAAGCAAAGCATCTAAACCCAAAAGGCTCTCAGAAAAAATACTTACTATTTTTGTGCAGGCACAGTTAACCACACACTTTTAAACAAGAAAAGAATTTAAAAGAACGCTTTTATTAAAAAGTGAAAGCATGTTTGAAGTGCTTTATCAACTTTTCAGTGAAGAAAGAAACACATCATAGGTACCTCCATGACAAATATTGGCACTTGAACTGGAAGCAAGATGGTTATTTACAAATATAAAACAAAGTCATTGCTATTAATGTATCGGCACTGGATTTTCATCTTTCTAAAGCATAATCATGAAGGCATTTGATGCCTGAATTGGAACTTATTTGTAAAACTTTTACCTCTCTGGTCTCCTTTTTAATCTCACTTTTTGGAAAGTTGCAATTACATACATCCGTGCTGTATCAAATCCTGCTGTGACCTCTACTGCCCATGTAACTGCCTGCAAGATTGCTACCAGGAAAACCATAATTAGGCTTAAATGGAAAGAGGTTTGCCGGAAGGCATGTCTGAGAGAAAGGACAGAAGATTTGTTCCTGCTAAGCTATTCATTTCAAAGGCTTGCTGGAATGGAAGGAATGTGTAGATCTTCAGTTTCAACAGAAGAAACTGAACCAAAAAGGAGAGGAAGAAAATTTTCCATGACATAAACCAGAAAAATTAACAGCCAAAGATGAATTTAGAAGTTATAGCACCAGAGTAATTCTTCAAGAGAAAAATAGAGTAACAAACCCTTCTTCACTGCTCTGCGTGGTTTGCCCTCGTTTGCAACTGTTGATGGTCTTGCAGTTTCTTCTCCTGTTTCCCTCCCGCTGGATTGTTCACTTGCGGTGGAGTCAGCATCTGATGGTGAAACCCTGCCACAAACATTAAAAAACAAACAAACCAACACTTAAGTTTGCAAACGGCACAGTTCTCACACAAAAAGAATCCTGTGCTAAAGTATCTTGTGAAGACTGCTAATGTTTTCCTCTGTTCATAAGTAAATTTTTAATAAATTATCATAGTTAGATATTCATTGCCATAATGCTACTGTTGTTGCATTTGAAAACTGACTGCAAGAGGATTCACATGTGATATAATTAACTAATCCTTCCTTTAAAATATATTTCAAGAAAAAACTCTGTGTAAGTAGCAGCTTACCTTTCAGAAAGGAAAGAATTATTTTAGAAATAAGAAACCCATATAGGTAATTACTCTAATATTCAGACTTGATAACTTGGTGTTCTCTTGCTAACACTACAAGTCTATGTGATTATTTTCCTGACTCGTTAAATGTGGAACTACTAAAAAATGCTATTATATGTATTTATCTCATGCAGTCATAAGATTCTTAAAAATACTTGTTACCTGCAAATTACAATCTTGGTGTTCATAGATTTTGCAGGCAATTACACAAAAATACAAAGAAATACTGTGATTTTCCTCAACAGAATATTCCAGATGTAAAATTATCCAGATAGTACACAAACAACAAAAATATAGGGCATACACTACTGCTCAGCTGACACCAAAGCCTGTCTTTTCATATGGGATCAGCCTGAGTGTCTCTAGTGACCATTTTGTCATGTGAACATTCATATTCCATCCCTGCAGGGAGCTAATCACTGAAAGCATGCACTTGTCTGTGCATTAATGCTGTTGAGTGCAAGATTTCCTTGGGCTAGATGGAATCTGAACTAGCTACTGAGGCTGTTGGCTAAACACCAACCTGCCTAGAGCACACAGACTGAGATAACTATACCTAGCCAGACAAGTTCATTGAAAGTTAAACCCACTCCTTGCAGCAGGCAATGCTCTCAATTCAACTCTTTTTTCTCCTCCCTGAGCAATGCACCGCTAATTGAACTCTGTATTTCATTCATTTCTGCAGTACTGTAGTACTAAAAGGTCACATTCAAATTAAAAAAGAAAACAAAACAAGCCAACCAAAAAACAAACCAAACAAAAATAACCAGGGAAAATAGGAGAAATGGTTCTCAGTGAGCTTACAGATATACATTATTGCATCTTTTCCTCTTTCTAAGGTGGAGAGAGTGGGCAGAGCTATCATCTCCATCACCACTGTTTTGATTCAACAGAGTGTAAGGCTGGCGCTCCATTCTCGCACCTGCTACTCACTTTGTTTCACCTCACTGTGCTTTGTATTCCTTCACATTCTTTCATCAGTCTATCTAAATTATTAGTAAATAAACTATAAAAAAATAAACTATAAACAACTGCTGAGTCAACTTTGTATGTGCTAAGGAATATGCAGTTGTACCTTCTCAACCCAAAACAACAGGTCCAACTCTCAGCTGGAGCCTAGAGATGCTGTGCTCTCTGAACTTGATTATTTTTCTTATTTGCTGTTTTCACAGATTCAGAATGTGTACTCGCATTGCCACTGTATTTCCTGGCATGCACCATACAGTCCTGAATTGCATTGTGATGAACTGAGTTTTGTAGAAATACAAAATCAGAATCAGAAAACATCTAAAAGCAACCTAAGACACTGCTTTCATTTCACATTTTAACTTCTGCCTCAGGGAGTAAATGTTTAAATCTCAAGCTGACATGTGCACGTCAGCATGCTAGGGAGATGATGGTAACATCTCCATAGTTAGGCCTAAAGGGAAATTTGCTCTTAAGGGATGATGAGGGAGAGGCGGGAAATTCTCTTTTGAAAACATTTTGAAGTATTTGAATTTAGATGCTATTAAGAAAAAGAAACATCTTTGTTCCAAATTTGATCAATGATTCATTATTGTCTTCAGGGAAGGCACTAAATGTTGGCTTCTGAGAATTTTTCCTGCTTCGTTTTCTGAATTATTCCAGATGAAATACAGTAACAGCCTCAAGTTTAAATGTCTTTCTTATACTTATGTCCATGTGAATACAGATGCCTTCTCTTTCCCCTAAGTATCATCTCTGTCTTAGGCCACTTTTGAACTTTTTAGAAGAAACACAGAAACACTTGTCCTTCTGATTTATATTTATTTAAGCTACACCAAAATGAGTTAGCTAATTTTACTTCTATTATTTTCCATTTTGCTGACTGGTAGTCTATTACTTGCAAGACCTATAGGCATTCGGAAGACAGACTAGACATCTGGGAAGGTGGAAACTGAACTTTACAAAGCCTACATAGGGAAGATGAAGTGAGGATCTCTGGACAACTGTGGCTTTAGAGGAAACACAGAAGGTTAAGCAGAGTAGCAATATGTACCAGAGAGACCTGCAGCTCATTCAGAACCATCACTGCTTTCTTTCTAAGCTTATTTAACTGTGCCTTTCGTTGTTGTTTCTGGGTTTTTTGTCCTCCCACCATGCAATAGCACATAGGTAAAAGCACAGAGGAGACAGAGCTGGAGACGAAGGAGTACAAAAATACGAGAGGGAGGGGAAAAAGAATTACTGGGAAGTGGAACACAGAGCAGCTCAGCAGTGAGGAGCTGTTTGTGACTCAGCAAGGCATTCCTCAGGGCTGCATTTTTTTTCCCACCTTTTACCTTCCCACTTACCCTTTTTTAATGCACAGATCTTTCTTTACCGTATAGCTGTTAACAATGCCTACCCAACAAACGCAATCCTTTCCAGCAAGGTACATTCACATAATTTGATTATTGGAAAAGGTATGAAATCACTGCTGAAGGCTGACACACAGTTCTTCATTTGCACAGCTATAAATTATTACTCCTTTTCCTGACCGAAGTTGGTTTGCTATGCTAGCAACCACATAACCACAAGTGAAAACATTCTTGAATCTTCCCTAAATTTTGGAGATACTGCTTATTTCTGGAAATTCCAACTTATTAAACACATATCGATCACTATTAATATTATTGAAACACACTGCTATCTGTCAATGGGTTTTGTTTGGTTTTAAACATCTGTTGCCTTAGTAGCTAGAGCTCAGTACAAAGAGAATGCATCAGGAAACACAGACTTGGTGTTTCCACTAAACAAGCAGTTACTGGACTCCAGCTAACCTAGTAATGTCTTAAACATCCCTCTTCACTAGGCATCTTGCCTTTAGGAGAAAAATGGACACAAAATTCTCACAACCTTGTACTAATGGGTAGTGAGGTGTAACTCTGACAGCTCACTAGCAAACACAAGTCCCAGAGCTCTGGAACATTTTTTTCCACTGATATTGCCCTAAAAATACAGTAATCATCAGCCATTAAGAAACTGTCATTTATTACAATTTGTTTTATCTCTGTGAACTGACCTCCCTCTGTGTCGAGCAGTCTTTGAAGGCTTTGAGGAAGTCTTGGATTTGGGGCTGGGCACATCTCCATTTTCAGATGGGGTACTATCCTTAATAGGTCCTGGTAAAGGAGCTGGCTCATGGATGATTAAGACATCATCTTTATTGTGCTGGCCCAGATGCTGCTTAGCAAAATCAAAGCCTTTCGCACTGGGGGCTTGTAGCTGTGAGAGGAGAACAAAGACAAAAAAAAGGAACCATGAGTGACAATGAGTACACAAAGGCTTTGGTTAAGATCTGCAAACAATGGCCACTAAAATGGTCAGGCTATGGTAATCTCAGGAATGAACATGAGAGCTACAGAGAAAATCAAAATAAAGTCATACCCCCCCAGTTCTGTCATCTTACTTCAGCATATGATACATAGTTTAAAACTCCAAATCAGCAAATCTACTTTAAAAAAATAGCCTTCTGCTGCTGCTACATCTCTTTCCAGCTGTTTCTTCAGACTCAATCATTGTGTAAGGAGCTTTTTGTTTACTTGTGGATGCAAGGCTGTAGGCGCCTGCGTATTACAACTGCAAGGTCACCTTTCTATTTCTTTCAGACAAAACTAGTGAAATGAGTTTAAATAATTTCCGTAATGTTACTGCTGATCTTCCTCATTTTGAGCTCACCAAATCTGCAGGAGTCTGGGAGTGCTTCTACAAGCACCTAGTTCATATAATGAAAGACAAATGACCAGAGTGATACTGCAGCCTGGCAGCGACTTTTCTGCCAGCACAGATACCTCCAGAAAAGAACAAAAACCTGGCTCTTAGTAATTTCATACTGAATAGACAGAAATATTTATTAAAGGCTTTGGAGTTTAGAGAAATGAGATACTTATCCTAGAGATCTTATTAAAGGATTATAGATTCAATGGGCATCTTGCTTTAGAAAGACACAGATGTGAGCCTTTCATTATCATAACTGTATTTATAAAAAGATAATCTCACTTTGTCAGTGAGTTGATTCAGACTTGATTTCATCAAGCCTCCAAGTTTCACGCTTTCCTGATGATTTTTGGGGGGTTTGGAGTAATTAAGAAATTCTGAAGAACTAATTAAGAGAAAGTTTTTCTTCAATCCTGCTCAATTCTGTGTAGTTTGAAAGTTGAAAGTAGAAAGAAATGTTGACAGTTCGTTTGCAAAGTGCATGCACATGAATCCACTGCACAACACATGTACAAAACCCTCTGTGTGTTCCTAGAGCTGATTTCTGCAAAGTGAATCATACGTTGGAGTACATTTATGGGTACGTCAGGTTCCAGATGTTTAAATGAACCCCCTTTCATAAAGCTTGGCATGCCAACATAGCTAACTACAAACAGACTCGTCTGATACCATGCCAAAGATAAGCTTGTCTAAGGAATATTCTGAAACAATCTCTTCAAAATATTTTCTCAGTAAGCAAACATTTTCCAAATGGTTCTTTGAAAGGATGTCGCAGTACAGCAAACTGCCTGTTTAAACCAGTAGATGGCAATAAAAGCTCTCTTGTAAAATCCAACAACTATCTGAATGGTTGAGATTTTGGAGTTCATTTCTCACAAAACAAGTAAGCTTACTATTTGAACAGATCTGGATGTTTTCCACTATACTCCATTTTTCTTGGGCCTTACAACAGACCCTTCAATTCAGCATGATGGGTGACTCAGTTATTGAATTTATGTAAATGGCTGCAGCCACCGATTCAAAAAGGCACTGCTGAGCTGGACCAGGTCAAAGTGCAACTGTTCTCCATTTTTTGAGCGATAGCCACCTAGTGAACTCTTCCTGAAACCTCCCTCCTCTTCCGATTTGAAACACTGTCTTTGGGATCTTGCTAAAACCACCCAAAAACTCGGTGTCTTTTTCCTATTTCTCTCATACCTTTTTTACTTGTGAGGAAGAACATTTCACTTCCACTGTCAGATCTATCATGCCAGCTTGCAACACTGATTACTGAAACTCCTCTTAGTTACCACACCTCCTCCTCTGATGGTTTTTGACATCATTTCTATTTTCTTGGAAGATATTTCTGTGTATGACATTCTTTCTTTGAACCCCTTCAGTGGTTTCCCTTCTTCTATCCCTTTCGTACTCCACCCTCATGCCTATACAGCCCTGCTGCTGATCCCTGATGATCACTTCTTCTATTTCACTATCTTGCCTTTCACTGCCTCCATTCGCCTTTATTCCAGAGATGATGGGTCTCCACCATGAGCTGGGCACAACTCTTTCACAAAAGAATAAGTAAATAAATACATAGGTGATGCACTAGCCTTTCCTAAGCACTCCTGGCTTGACCTGCAAAGCTACTACTGCTTTTTCAATAGTGTGACAGGTAGGGTGGGCAAGAACAACTCAAGAGACAAACATTCTAGTAATATTAGAATTTCTAGTATGGTTTCATTAAGATTGCTGCATGTCTGAAGCATGCATTTCAGCGTAACTTCAAGTTAATTCTAGCACACTGGGTTTGTAAACCCTCCAGGGAGCAAAGCAATATGCAAAAACCATAAATTTTTTACCTTTTAAACTCTGAATAACCTTATTCCTAGCTGCAGTCTAGCATAACCTTTTGTCTAAGCACAGCTACGGAAACATACAATTTATGTATACATGTACATACAGCACAGCATATGTATGCACAAATGTTTATCTGCAGACAGACCACACAGAAGCAGAATTAAAAGACTGTTAGTATTGCAAAGACAACCACTCACACCATAGGAAATGGCACAGTTAAAACTGTCTGAACAATCACAACTGGATCCTCTCATACATATGCATTGCAACAGAGTCTTGAGTTACAAAATCCTAAATTCAATTTAGGATTCAATAGGAGCCCTCTTGCTTTGTCCCACCCTGCTTGATCCTTGGCATAATCTGAGCCTTCTGTTATTAGTCAAAGCTGGGTAGAATATCAGAATTTATTTGCTGAACCAGGATACTCATCTCATTTCATCCAGAAGCTGTCAAACACGTAGTGAAAGGACAGCATGTAAGAAGAGAAAGGATGTATTCTTTTATGCACATCTGCAGCAAGGGTGGCAGAGACTCTGCCAATGGATTTCATGGACGCTTGCTAGCAACACAGGATTGGCAAGTCTTGGGCATCATTTCAAGAAACACTCAACCCAGGTACCACAGAACCTGTGGCTCTCTTATCCTGAAGTTGTAAGTCAGGTAAATTCCTCATCTAGTCTTACCTCTTCCTAACCAGACAGAACCAGACTCTCTATCCTGACCTCCCACCCTTCCCTCCCTCTGCATGCCAGCTGCCAGTTCCAGTTTACACTATCCAAGAACCTGAGGCTCACTGCTCCTTATTCCTTCACCTGTCCTCATAGCAACCTCTGTATACAGTAACAAAGAAAAAAATGTCTCAGCTTTTCAGTGACAGCTCTAAGGAGCTTGTATGTGCAGAACAAGTGTAATCCTATGAGAATTTAACTGGGAAACCTCTACCTAGTCTCTCTTGATCCCATGCAAATATTTCCCCAAAGGTTTAAAATCGAGTCAGAAATGGGCAATTCCCCACAGAATCGGCGAAAGCGTTTCTGTCACACGAAACAACCTTCTGGTCCTGTTTCCTTTCCTTCCCCACCTTCCATCCCCAAAGGTTGAGCATATGCACTAGACCTTCTCCAAAACTATTCTAAAAATTTGGACAGAGCACTAGTGTTCTCATAAGCTTGTTCTCTGAATGATAAAGCTCTTCATGTTAAAAAAGATTCAGTATGAAACTGAGAGGTTGAATGAAAAACTTCAAATGGAACAATTCAAGTCTTGCACAGTTTTGTACAGCTAAACAAAATTTGCAGATATCTCCTGCTAAAAAAGCTTAAGGTGGCACTACTATCTGTAGTCAATATACGAAGACTACGGGAGACTATATTCATGTGTATATGCATGTTAGTGCATATCAATGAAAAACATGACGAAAATATGTGAAAATACGTATGTAAAACATAACACCTGACAACGAAAATATTGAGAAAATGACTTACTAAAAATAATACCCTCTATTTGAGAAATAGAAATGCCAACATGATTACTACTGCAGAAACAACACTGACAGAGACCCACTTCTTAAAGAAAAATCTACTCTTGTGCTACCTCACCTCTTAGATCACGGCAACATTACGACTGAGAACTGATATGAACTAAAATCTACATTTTCATGAAAAAATTCTGAAGGATACTGAAACATAACTCTGCTTTCTGTAAGATTTAATGGTCACATCACTGAGATCTTTTAGTGGAATGAACAAAGTGTTGTTCCAGATGGGTCTCCTTCATTTTCTTATGAATTTCTGTGTGCCACCTGCTGCATTCTTTCTTTTCTTTATATCAAGTTATATAGTGCAACAGATGGGATGACCTCTGCTTGTCCTAGGATAAGTAATCAGAATTGCATGTGTGGATCAGTCATCTGCTACTCATAAATTAACCACCACCAAGGAAACAATACGATCTCTTTTTAACAGCACATTTGTGCTGATAACCGCTAACTGTTCAGGTGCTGAGCCTCTTTTTATCAACCTCAAGTGCCTTTACCTAAGACTGCACAAAACCAGTATTTGCAAAGATTTCTTATTTTAAATTAAAGTTGTTAGAGAAGGTTTTAGTTTGTTTTATCTTCACATATTTGTGAAAGAGAAAAGATAAACTACCCTGAAGCTTACCACAAAACCAAACATGTCTAAACTACTGCATTTGCAAGGCATTATATTATTATACAAATTCAGAACCTGCTGAAATCTAAGAGGAAGATGATTTCAAATTGGCAAGTCAAGACAGTGCTTTAATTCTATTGTTACAAACTGAATGGGGAAAAAAAAAAGAAAGGCATTTGAAGCTCCATTTGCAGAATTGAGCCAAGACTTGTTCCATGAAAGCAGACCATAGCTTCAGTGCTGTTCAAGTCGCAAAAACGGTTGCCAGTATATTGTTCTGCTAGATGCAGAGACATACCAGGTACGCTGTCAATCTGTTTTCTCAAGAAAGCAAATACCACACACACAAGTCAGTGAATAGTATCAGCTGAAAGCAGAAGAAATACTTTTTTTTTGAATGTATGAATGAAGACTCAGTAGTCTTCCTGCAGCTCTTACAAGTGGCATTTGAATTTGAACATAATATGAAGAATAACGTATTAGGACAATCTGCTATTGATTTTATGCCACAGTCTTGCCTTGATCCTTCTAGAGCTGGATGCATTGAGCAGAGGCTGTTAAAATACAATTCTAAGGAAACAAAGGAGCTAAGTATGATTTAATAATACTTTAGTGTTGGTAAATAATTTATGAACAGGACAGGAATCCCTGTAAAGAAGTGCCTGAGATTCACACCACCAAACCTTTTTCCATATTCTGAGGACATCATAGCATAGGACAATCTGAATTCACTGCATTACTCTCATGAAGCACCAGAAAGGATAATATTTGCAGCTGCTAGTGTGTTTGCGAGGGTCATCTTTATTTTAACTCATTTCTTTCACCATGATTCTACTATCTAATCCAAGATGTTGCCTCCTTTTTCTTCCCACAAGGATCATTCAGCCACATTACTTGCAGCAACTGTTCCATGAGATATTTAAAACACCTACCAATCTACAAATAAAATAGTACTGAGGCATGTTCACCTTTTTTAGTCTCATTTTCCTATTTAGCTTATTCTTCTCATGTCACTTCTAGTCCTTATGAACGTAAGTATACCTGTAATACTCTGTATTCTGTTTACATTGCTCTCCTTCAACATAAACCCGTTTGGGATCATAGCCAGGGACTGCCTGTAAGTATGCATACAAATCATGCATGCAATTCAATAACAATAACGCATATCTGAGTTAAGACACAAGAAACCTTTGTTGATTAAAAAACCTTATTAGAAGATAACATAGAAGCAGAGCTCCATCTCTATAGCTTTTCCTAAAAGTACCGAAAAAGACCCATTTGTATTTTCAAGGTCTTTGTGCCATTGACACAATTTCCCTATGAAATGGGATATGATGCAACGAACTTGTGCCATAAGAACGTACTATTTACTGGTATACTTTAAAAACAATACTAAGTATTACTGAGAAATGTGCAGAAGGATCCTTCACTGCTGCTGGTTTAAGAAATGCTTCTAAGCACCAAAACAAACAAGGTCTCAGATTCAGTTTAAACACCTTCACTTGATGACCCCATTTATGTATGTAAAAATAAGTGTACATGCAATGGCAGTTGACTATATTGCCATAACCCTCCCATTACAGCAGTGTTACTGCCTCTATCCCCTTGTAAAAAGCCCATCTCGAAAAGAAACAGGATTGTGAGAGCTGAGAGGCAAAAAAGGGGTTGTACATACAAAATGCTGCTCATTTTCTCATCTCAGATCACAATCCAATCAGTGAAAAGTAGCACACGGTACAGACAGTGCCTGCGTGGAAAACCAGTCCGAGCTAGTGTACAGCTTCTGGTCCTCCTTCCTTACTCTGAGAAGTCAAAACTGTGGTTTACTGCTCAGTACCATACAAACAGTAAGCAAACAGGAATGCCACAAAAAATACCACCTCAGGAATTTTGCTCCTAGAGTAGGATTAAAAAGAAATGAAGAAACCCCCAAAACTTACAAAACTTTATAAAGCCTGAAATTCTCAAGACACCTGTTATGAAGTATTTTCTGAAGACAGATTGTTGTTGCGGATTTTCATCATCCCTCTTCTTCTCCTCTGTGCATTTCTTCCTGCCACACTAATATTACCATGACAGCTCAGTAAATTACACAAAATACAAGAGGGATCATGCTGTTGAAAGCCCATAACTCTGAGTGTATATATGCCCACAGGCTGTTGAGGTAACTGCTGTAAGAGGCAGAATTTTGTGTCTGAATCAGAGTTTCAGCCTTCCTTCTAAGACAGAAATGCTGCAGGGGTGGGTACTATCTTAACCATGGTTTGGTGAGGTTCCTTTGCACACTGGCTAGATGGAAGTGTTGGGAGAAAGTTAGAAAAAGATCAACTTCACAGGATAGACAGGTCACTGCTGTGTCTTAGTTCCACTGAAATTTGTCTGTAAGTTACATCAAAACCAATTACTTCTCCAAGGCCACAAACACAATTCCAACATAAACTGCAACCTCTAAGGGAAGTAGCACAACACATAAAAATTAATTACAGTTTGGGTCAGAAACAAACTTTCAAAGCTCATCTGGTCCAACCCCCTGCAACGAGCAGGGACATCTTCAACTAGATCACATTGCTCAGAACCATACCCAGCCATCCCCAGGGATCGTGCATCCACACCTCTCTGGGCAACCTGTGCCAGTGTTTTACCACCCTCATTGTAATAAAGTTTTTCCTCACATCCAGCCTTAACCTCCTCTCTTTGAGTTTAAAATCATTACCACCCGTCCTATCACAACAGGCCCTGCTAAAAGTCTGTCCACATCTTCTTATAAAGCCCCTTTTAACTACTGAAGGGGCACAGTAAGGTCTCCAGGCTGAACCCCAACTCTCTCAGCCTTTCCTTATAGGAGAGGTGCTCCAGCCCTCCCATCACTTTTATGGTCCTGCTCTGGATCCTCTCCAACAGGTCCATATCTTTCCTGTATTGAGGAGTCCAGAGCCGGACACAGTACTATAACTTAAGGAAACCCTTTCCTCAACTTGTGAAGCAAAAGAATACACAACACAGTCCAGGAACACTTCCTCCCCACAAATAATGAGAAAACTGCTAACAGACTTTTAAGATAAAGCATAGGTCAGCAATTTTCATTTATTTTTGCACTGGCATTTTATCAGGCTCAGTGACTGCAACACATTCATATACCTAAGAAGGGTTTAATGCACAGAGAAAGCAAGTGCATTCACATATACCACAGAAATTAATCTGCTTGCTGAAATAAATCTACAAGTGATCATCACTGTTAAAACTTCAGGCAACAACGATTTGATATTGGCCCATTTCCTAAGCTAAGTTCTACAGTAAATTATCTATCGCCTTTTGTTAAGACAGAATTTACTTTCCCTGTATTAATCTAGTCTTAGTGGCCTACTGTGTTTAGAATAGCACAAAGTTTACATGAGTTTTGAAAATGGATTCTTTTTGCTTAACTCCTGTTCAAAACAAGCCAGTATATTAACGTCATTCTGTAAGTCCATGGGTCACCTGCATTTTGAATAGTGTATTCAGTTGTAGTCCCCCCTCAAAAAGGATGGAAAAGAACTGGAAAACCTTCAGCCTTTTCAAAGGTTAGCAGTTGGGTCAAAGGCCAGTTCAAAAGAAGGGATAAGAAAACTGTGACACCTCCACCTGGAAAAAGAGATGATGAAGATGGGGAATATGACAGAGATCTGTAAAGTCACGATTGGAAAGGAGCAAGTGCCTAGGAATAAGCTATTCATTATTCCTTCCAATACAATGGACTAGGGGGCATCACAGAAAATAAAAAGGTGGCAGAATAAAAGCAAGATGAAACAAGATGATGTGGTTCTTCACATAACATGCTGTGGAAATGGATTTGGAAGCTCAGATGGGTTTGGAAGGACGAGACAAGTTCATGGAACAGAAATCTCTTTTTGGGTTGCTAAATATCATCACTTCTAGAGAATGTCTCCAAGACACAAATAACTAGAGGCTGAAGAGCTACTCAAGGAAGAGCATCATGTGTACTTGCCCTATTCTTCTCCCCTTCAATAGGCTTTTGCTTTTGGCACCTGGGCTAGCTGGCCTTTTGGTCTGATCTCAAGACAAATATTGAAATGTTCATAAAAAAGCAGAGTGAGACACAATATTTGTCATACCTACCAGTATATGGAGTATATCCAACGTGGTATTATATTTCTACAATTTGTGAATAGTTAATCCTCCTTGCAGGAGAAGAATTCCTACAAAAGAGCTCCTGCAGAGGAACTGTCATCAGAGAAATGCATTGTTGAGAAGCAATTAAGACATTGAATACCGTATTCCTTGTTAGAAATCAGCCATTTGACTCTGAAGCAGAACCTGCACGCCAATTCCAAAAAGACATCATTTTGGATAGCTAGTCAAGGTTGCTATTAGAAATGAATGATATTTGTTATGCAAACAGTAGGCACAGACATGAATCTCTTGCAGAAACTCATGTCAGTTTTCAAGTAGTTTTTTTATAAGATTGGTGTCAGCTGCCGTTCGTAACATGAGTCTCTTTTGACTGGAATTATTCTGCAAGGCAGAGCTGTTGCTTCGACAATATACAGATGAACAAAGGCATTACAGGATGTCAAAACACCACAAGAATTCTTTGTATCAGGAGCAGAAGACTACTATTTAGCCTCCAGCAGGGCTGGTCTCTTTGATCCTGGGAACATCTAAGAGGTAGTCATCTGAATACACAATAATAAGCAAAACTCTCAATTCAGAGGTGCAAAGTTACACCTGACATGTGAGATTCAGCTATTGGATACCCCTGCTTGGGGAGGGGGTAAATGGGAATCCACATAAGCCTTTCTCAGACACCTTGCAGAACATGACTCATTACCTGCAACCCTGAGTGACACACAGAGGTCTGGCTGGCTGTCAGAG